>JAKSZT010034297.1:6590329-6743172 GCA_026826555.1 Tolypeutes matacus
AATAGAATAGAATAGAATAGAATAGAATAGAATAGAATAGAATAGAATAGAATAGATAGCTCAGCTCGAAAGAAAGGGACAATCCCAGGAACCAAAGAAGAGCAAAAAAAAAGCCACAATGGTAATCAAGGTGTTCTGGAGAGAGAGGGACCTGGATGTTGGTTCCAATCACACTGCCCTGGAGTCTTAACACCCTCAGAGGGAGAGGAGTACAATGAGGAGGTGAAATCAAGACAAGTTGCCTCTGTGAAAAAGACTGAAAAACTCACCCACCAAAGGAAGCCACAGGAAGCCACAAAAATGTCAGGGTGGGGCTGGGGGACATAACTTGAAAGCCCAAGTGCATGCCAGCCCGAAGCATGTATTTATACCACCAGCATGGTACAGGACTTCCTGAGCTGAAATACTAACACAAAAACACATCCGGTATCATTATTATTTCATTTTCCTGTTGATTGTGTTTGGCTGTTGTGTTGGCTTCATTTTGGGGGAGGCTTTGGATCACGGAAGGATTGTAGCTGGAGTGGGGGCGGATCATTGGTGTGGGGTGTCGGTGATGGGGGATGCATGGAGAAGGCTCACCTGGACATGCATATGGGGTATATGGATGTGTTCGGGTGTTCGTGGGGCATTGTCACAGTGGGTGGAGATTCACACAATGACTGAAGGAATGTTGAATTCCCATCCTGGGGAGCTCTGCCACATTCTCTAATGGAACAGAAACAATTCCCCAAGTACAGGGACAATGACTAGTGAAGGAGGATGGTCCATTGATGGACCTTTGCTCTTGCAATTGAAACTTGGCCTAGTGTTATAAGGTGCCTAAGAGTTGCTTCCTGGGAGACTCCTTGTTACTCAAATGTGGCATCCCTCTAAGCCAAACTCAGCATATATATGCATTATCTTCCCCCCACTGTGGGACATGGCTCCTGGGGGTGGGCCTCCTGCACCGAGGGATTACTACTGGGTGCCAACTAGCAATGCAATGGAAAAAGACCTCAGATAAAAGGGGGAAAAGGTAAAGACAAATGAGTTCAAAGTGAGTTGGGAGGTTATCCCAGAGGTGGCACTTATGCACATCTCATCAGGATCTCATGGACTACCAAGGTCCTGAATGCTGGAGACACCCAGGTCCTATGGTCAGGGTGGATAGCTCTGGAGTTTGGTGCCTTGCCAGTGGGCTCTACTTTGAAGTTTGCGCTCCTAAGAGTGACAGAGTTGGACTCAGTTATGGCTTCCCTACACATGGCTCATCTGTCCCTTCTATTTGAACCTATAGTTGGTGCTGGAGTTGATAGGTGTACATCCAAGAGACTTAAATCTTTGGGCTGTCCGTGTGCCAGCTGGGCCCTGAGCCTCAGGGGAGTTGCTATGCCTACTCTCCAGTTCACTGGACTCACCTAGGACAACTAAGAAGGAGGTGAGGATGGACAACCACCATACCAAGGAAACAAGAGAGCCTAAAACTGCAAGCAAGAGAGTCCCATCCATTGGCTGTATGGGATCGAAGCCTCCTTTCAGTTAGAGGTGGAGTGGACATCACCATCCCATATCCTAGGGATTGGAGAATGCACTATGGACTAGAGTGGACTTACTGGTATTCTACTATAGGCTTATTATGATTCTAGCAATGGAAGAATTTACAACACTGATATGGAGGCAGTGGCCACTGGAGGTTCTGAGGGCAAGGAGAGGGAAAAACAGGTGTAATATGGGGGCATTTTCAGGACTTGGGAGTCATCCTGAATGACATTGTAATGACAGATATAGGTCATTATGTATCTTCCCATAACCTACAGAATTGTGTGGGAGAGAGTGTAAACTACAATGTAAACTATAATCCATTCTCAGTGGCAATGTCCCAAATTGTGTTTATCAATTGCAATGAATGTACCTTAATAGTGAGTGATGTTATTTATGTGGGAAAATGTGGGAGGTATGGGGAGCGGGGCATATGAGAATCCCTATAATTTGGTGTAACATTTATGTAATCTAAGTATCTTTTTTTTTTTTTTTTAAGATTTTATTTATTTATTCATTCATCCCCCCCCTGCTGCCCGTGCTCGCCGGGTCAGCCAACCACGCCGTGTGGGTGGGCCCGCCTCCACCAGGAGGCCCCGGGAACCGAACCCGGGGCCCCCCACATGGCAAACGGGAGCCCCACTGATCGAGCCACAGCCGCCCCCCTCTAAGTATCTTTAAAAAAATAAAAATATGTATTTTTAAAAAACAACACATCCAGACTAATGAATGATATGTTTCTTTGGGGTCCCCCAGAGGAACAAATGCAAAACCACTCGCAAAGGACATTTAGGTAATCTAGAGAGCAGGGTAAGTTCACAGAAAAAACAAACCACTAAAGATGAGCTTACAAATACAACCTACAAAAGGAAACCATTCACCATGAGAAAGCTAGCAGACACAACAAATAAGTGGATGAGAACTCCAAGAATTTGACATAATAAAACAATCTGGAAGAAGCTATCAAATAACTATGTCTTAAAACGATTGAAGAAATAGAAGCCATAATGAAGTGACAAGACTCTCGGGGGGGGGGCAGTTAGATTTGAAAATGAACTAAATAGAATTTCTAGAAAAAAATATTGATATTGAAATGAAAACTTCAGTGGATACTAAACAGATTAGACACAGTGGCAAAAAGAATTAGTGACTTGAGAAAGATATGAGAACATTCTATCCAGAATGTAGCATAAAGATATAAAGAGCAACTAAGAGACATAAAGGATGGAATGAGAAGACCCAACCTATGTCTAAAGGGAATTCAAGAAGTTGAGAACAGAGAAAATGTGAAGAGGCAACAATTAAAGAGATCGTAGCTGAGAAATTTCCAGAGCTGATGACAGACATCAACCCTTAAGCTGAACAATCACACTTGGCCCCAAGCAGAATGCGTAAAACTAAACCCACATCTTGTGGAGAAACTGCTGAACACCCCAAAACAAAGAGGAAATCTTAAAAGCATCTTTAGAGAAACAACTAGATTGAGAGGTAGACAGGAGCCAGACAATGTAGGGGCCAGGACACTATGCCAGAGAATTCTGCCTCTATCTTAAGAGACTGATTCTTGATCCTTGATGAGTTATAAACAGGTAGGCAAATGATCAGTTTTGCTTCTCTAAAAGATTATTCTGGCTGCTATGGAGGGACAGGTTGTAGGGGCCTTGGGATGTGGGGAGACCCACTAGGAAGCTGTATGAGGGTCTCCATAAGGATAATCCTGGCTTAGGGCAGAAATGAAGACGGAGAAGGGGAAGAAGCAGGACATAAAATGAACAGGGCTCAGCAAGGCGAAGAGGGAGAAGAGTGGACCAAGGACACACCTAAGGTTCTGAGTTGCATCCTTGGAAGGAGAGGGGGAGACATCCACAGAGCCAGGGATGGCTGCAAAGGGCAGGTCTGAGGTTCAGGGGGAAAGAAGGAGCATGCTCTATTAGAACAGGAGGAAGATGATAGGGCTCGCTGGGGTGCTGTGTGGGCAGGACTGGGAGCAGGAAGACGGGGGAGGGAAGCGGCTGTGGCTCAATCAGTGGGGCTCCCGTTTGCCATGTGGGAGGCCCCGGGTTTGGTTCCCGGGGCCTCCTGGTGAGGGCAGGGCCCGCCTGCGTGGCGTGGTTGGCTGGCCCAGCGAGCACGGGCGGCAGGGGGGGGGATAAATGAATAAATGAATAAAATCTTTAAAAAAAAAAAAAAAAGGAAGACGGGGGAGGAGTTCTATCAACGGCACTGCCTAGCTCTCTGGGAAGGAGGAGGCAAACCTGTCTGTGGGAGGTGGACAGGAGGGGCAGCTGGAGATTTCAGGATGGGAAGGAAGGACTAAAGTTGACCGGAAAGCTGAGGGAGGTTTGCCCAGAAAGGATGGGGACCCATAAAGGTGGAGGAATCTTGACTTCTTAATGCAGGGGTTCTTAGTGTTTTTTGTTCCACGGACCCCTCTGCCAGTCAGGTGAAAACCACGGGCCCTGTACTAAGTCCACACTATACTGTGTATTATTCAATAAATATGTCACCCCCGCACCAACATGTCCCCACAAGAATAATGCTTTTTGAATTTCAATTCAAGCTCACAGACCCCTTGTTAAGAGCCCCTGTTTAATGGAATCTTGCACTGATGAGTGGGGTTAGGGACCTCCCTGCAGCAGGACAGAACAGGCACAGGCTGTGAGCCCCAAGGGGCGCACCCAAGGTGGGCTCTGGAATCAGGGGAAATGGACAGCGGCGTCCTCTTGCTGGGGCACTCCGGCCTGCAGAATGTCATCCCGCAGGGGCGTGGAGCCACACCGCTGGCTCAGCCCAGTTCTGCTGGATGATTCTGGGCAATTGGTGGCTACTGTGAGTCTCAGTTTCCCTCCATGGAAAATAGGGATCATAAAAGTGCCTCCCTTATAGAGGGTTGTTGTGAGCTCTGGGTAAAGTGAGGTCCATAAAGCATTCTGCTCAGCTCCTGACGACTGGCGGGAGCCTAGTGTTAGCGACTATAATTGTTGGCATCATTGTTTTCTGATTGGCTGTGTGGGGCCTCCTGAAGCAAGAGCAAGATTGGGGTGTGCATGAGATTAAACCCATCCAGGAAGAGTTCCTGGTGGGGGTGAGGTCTCCAGCATTTCCTAAAAAGAGATGGAGGAAGGGTAGGAGTAGTGGGACATTCAATCCTCAGAGGAAACTTCTCTAGAGAGAAGTATCAGTGAGTGAGCTCCTCCCCAAACCCAACTCCCACCTTGGGACAAGATCTGAGACGCTCGGGGTGGGGTGTGGTGAGGGGAGCCCCTGACCAGCATCAGGAGGCCTGGCTTCCACTCCACCATACACAGGTTGCTTGCCCTTGGGCAAGTCCCTTTTCCTCTATGGGCCTCAGTTTCCCCACTGGCTCAATGATAAGAATGAACTAAAAACCACAGGCATCTTTAGTATAGCATGAGGCTAAGAAGGCAGGCTTTGGAAGCCCCTCTTAGGAATTGTGTGACCTCAGGCCTGTCACCTGCTCTCTCTGACCTTCAGTTTTATTTTTTGCAAAATGGAGAGAAGACTAGTAATCACCTAATAGGGTGAGTGCAGCAAAGGAAACTGCAGCACAAATATTAATATGGGCTTACATTTATAGCATACATCTGTGCATCAAGCTTTGTATCCATGTTAAAGCTCCCAGCACACAGTAGGCCCAGCAAATGCTGGCCTTTAGCATGGGTGCTCCAGCTTAGACGGTCCTCGGCTCCTTTGCCCACCACTCCACACACGTGTGCACATACACACACTGCACACAGGCGTGGCCTTCCCGGCAGCCCGGCCCACCCCACTCACCTTGAACTCGTCTCCTGTGAGGCTCAGCGTGAGATGGTCATCCTGGAAGACAGTCTTGGCTAACGAGTCGAGGATTTGCTAAGAGAACCAGAAGTACAGCTTGTGGGAGTCCCCCAGCAGTTTGGGGGAGCCAGGGGGAAGGAAGAGGGCCTCTGAGAATTTCTTGTATATGGAGTGACCCTGGGCAACGTGGGGACGCTGGCTGGGCCCCTCCCCTGTCCTTCCCTGTGTATCCCTGCTGGACTTAGGAGCCAGCTTCAGACAGACCAACAAGCCCAGCCCAGAGGACATGTGGGGAAACTGAGGAAGAGCTGCACTCAGAATGAAAGGCTCTTCTCAGCTGACCTTTCATTCATTCCACAAACGTCTCCTGATGGCCTACTATACGCCAACCACTGTGGGACTGCCATGGTCCCCACCCTTGTCAGAGTACCGGGTGACCACGGCCCCTCCACACTCCCGTCCCCATCCTGCCTGACCCTTAGCCCCTGGCAGCCCAAATAAAAAAACCAAGTTCCCTGCCCCCCAGGGGTCTGTGAATGGGCTTCAGGAGTGTCTGTAAATCCTGGAAATGATCATTTTTTACGCTTTTATGGAGAGAGGACCCATCCCAGAGCTGGCTGGGTGTCACCTCAAGTCCAATTCTCTCCCTCGCTCTCAGAATTCTGTAATACACAACTTTTAGCTGGGCCCGTGGCTGTCCAGGCTGGATTTCTCAGCCCCTCTTATAGCACTTATGGTCACATGACCAATTTCTGGCCAATGGGACGTGAGCAGAAGAGATGGGAGCCACTTCTGGATCAGGCCCTCAAAAAGAAGAGACAGCCCACCCCCGGCCTCCCAGGACTGGGAATGGCTGTGCAGGGGCCACGCCAGCCGTTCTGGGCCCTGCAAACGAGGGCCGCACCCTGGTGGAGCCTGGAGCACCGCATGGGAGAGGGAGATAAATGACCATCTTGTTATTTGGGGTCTCTCTGTTACAGCAGCAGAACCTAGATCCTAAGTAATAGGCCTTCTGGAGGGGGCTGTGACTCCCCTGAGTCACTTCTGGAGAGGATGACGAAAGCCAAATAAGGCCTCAGGGAGAAGGTGATGCTTTGCTGGAACCATCTGAGTTGGGAGCGCGGGAACCTGCCTGCAGGGCTCGGCACATGGAGCTGTGGCCCTGCCTTCCTTGTGGCCCCAGCAAAGGCCCTGCAGAGTGTGCAGCAGTGCGACTTGGCCCCGGGCTGGGAGGGAGTCAGGGAGCACGTAAGGACCAAATCCGAGGAGCTCCCAGGAGGTCAAGCCCCTGCCCCACCTTGTGATGGGACTCCAGGTAGATGACTTTGATGACAGGCCATCCTGTCCAGAGGAAGTCGGCTGTGGGTGGGGAACATGGAGACGGGGCCTCGGGATGGGGGAAGCAGACCGCGGGGGCCCAGGAAACTGGGTTCTGGTCCCGCTTGCCCTGATTCCCCAACACCCCAGCCCCACAGGCAGGTGCTCTCTGCCTCCAGCCCCGGTGCTCCCGTCTGTAAAACCAGTCCTGGGTCGAATGGGCAGGGAGTGCTGAGCTTTTTTGGTCTCTCTATTCCTAACTTCTGCCGGTCATGCAGGAGCCCGTCTAGAAGACTCGTTTATTTAATTTTTTAGACCCTACTTTTTAGAGCAGTTTTTGGTGTACAGAAAAATTGTGCAGAAATACAGAGTTCCCGTTTATCTCTCCTTCCCTGGCCCCCTCCTGTCTCTCTCACACACACACACAGTTTCTCCTATGAGTAACATCTTACATTAGCGTGGCACATTCGCTATAACTGATAAACCAATACTGATATTGCTATGCAGCGTGCATCTGTCTGCTGGCTTTTGAACCTAATCTCCTGGTTCTGCTCAATAGCACTGTCATGACAGGGGATCCAGGACCCCAATCCTGGGGAGCCTGGGCTGGACATCTCAGGAGGGGTTGGTTTTTTGTTTTGTTTTTTTCTTTTTTTAAAACAGTTGCCTAATGTGTGCTGTTCTAAGCCACTGAGTTTCTGGTCACTCATTATGACAGGAAATAGGAAACTAACCCAGAGGGCTTCCCTGAGGAGGTGACAGTAGAGTGGAGGGTGGGCAGGAGTGGAGCAGGGCAGGATGGGAGTGGGAAGCTTGGCTCAGAAGGTGGCCTTGGCCAGGACCCCCAGCGAGCAAGGGCCAGAGCGTGGAGGCCCGAGGCAGGGCAGCCAGGGGGATGCGATGGGCTCTCGCACCCCTCCACCCACGCCAACCTGCCCATGGCCCAGCTTCAGCCCGTGGAGGGTGACATAACGGATGCAGCTGCTGGCCCTGAGCGGCTCTGTGTGCCAGGCAGCCACCCGTGAGGGCTGGACAGGCGGCTCCGCCCAGAGGGCTCGGTGGCTCCCACCGGCCACAGCAGAGCTGGGGTTTGGCACTGTGGTATACTGTGCCTGGCAACGGGGATCCACGTATAGCTGGCTTTCCCCCTCTCTGGTCTATTCTTTTTAGAGAGAAGAGTATAAAGAATTCTCATTGGACCCATTATCCAGGTTCAATTCCTATCAGTTATGTTTTCTTTTTTTTTTTTTTTTTTTTTTTTACCGGGAGGTCCCGGGGATCGAACCCGGGTCCCTCCATATGGCAGACGGACACCCAACCATTCGAGCCACATCCGCCCCCAGTTATGTTTTATTCCTGCCCCTCCCATGTCTGTTTTGGACAACAGCTATATATTCACGAAATCTATTCTATAGCAGGCTGGGCTTATTGAATTATTGCTTTATTAAGGACAATAGCTTTCAACTTTCCAAGGTACTTTTGCCATCTCTGACTTCTTGGGATGTAGGTCAGGGTGACATGTCCTCATTTACAGAAGGAGACGCTGAAGCCGAAGGTCACGCAGAGAGCCAGGGGCTGAGCTGGCCCCGGGACACCCCCACCCCAGCAGCAGGAGCTTTTCTCAGGGAAGGGAAGCCACATTCCAGCACCATCGTCGCCCCCTAGTGGCTTACAGCAGCCACAACGACCCCATACGCGGTGTGTGGAGGTCAGCAGAGGTCATCTGTGCTGAGCCCACGTTCACTGGGGGTGGGGGTGGGGCGGTTGGTTGATGGACAAGGATAAGGTCCCTGCACAGTGTCTGCCCACCCTTGGACTGACATAAACATGGACTCAGGGCAGCCTAAGGGACCAGGAAGGGGGCTGTGTGCCCGCAGCAAACCCAAGCTTCGTGCTCACACCTGAGCTTGAATGTGAGCTCTGCCTGCCTCGTGCGACCTCCAGCTGCTGAGCCTCCCTGAGCTCCTGTGTCCTCATTTGTTAAGCAGGGCTTAGGGTGATGTGGTGAAGCCAGAAGGATACATTGTCTGTAAAGGCGCCATCGCATGCCCTCGCTGTGGCAATCGTCCCGAAGTCAGGAGACCACTTCCAAGAGACGACTCTACCTTGCATCTCCACATAAGACCCCCATCTACCTTGGGCAGTGGAAAAGGGTCTGAATCTTACACAGGTATTGCAGCAGTGGATTTGTGCCAACAAACCCCACAGGTGCCCTGCCGGGGAGAAGCACGAAGCATATAGGTTGAAGAAGCATGAAGAGGCAAGTTAAGTGGAGAGATGTTGGCAAGGCCAGGTCCTCCTGTGCCCTTCCTGGCTGGGGGCCGGGGGTACGTCCCAGACTACATCCAGCCCCCACCTGCTCCTGCTCGCAAGCCCAGGCCCGACTCACTTGTGCAGACCACAATTGACTCGCCCAAGGACGATCATGGCCTTCTCGCCCCGATGCCTGGGAAGCAGGCTTGCTGGAAGGCTGCTTGGATCTCCTGGGTGGTCCTCTGGGTCACTGGGAGGGATGGTGGAGCTGAGGGCACAGCCCCAGGCCCCAGCCCCTTCCCCACCCTTGTCCCTGGCTCAGCCTGTCTGGGATGAGGAGGGGGCCCCCAGCAGGGGGTGGGACTGGGCCTACTCTGGATGTCAGTTAAATGGCTATTCTCAGGGGACACAGATGGAGCCTCAGCCCAGCTGGAGGTCTCAGTCATGCCTTGGCCACTGGATCCTGGTCCCAGACACAAAGGAACCCCATGATCATAGTCAAACGGCAGCCATGCACTCGCCCCAGCCTCGCCCCAACCAGGCCACATCCCCCATACAAACTGAGTCTATAATCCGCCATCTCCCACTTTGGTATACTATTTTAGAGATCATTGCATTTGGCTTTCCTACACCCTTATTGTATGGAACAAGAAGCTGAGGCCCAGAGAGGGAGGGAAGCTAGCCAAGGTCACACAGCAGTTGGTGACAAAGCCTCCCCAGCCTGCTTGATGCTGACCCCCAAACACTGAATATGCACTGACCTAAACTTCACCAGTGCTTGACTCCCCACCGTAGCTCTGCTCTGAACCTTAATTTGAACCCCAGCTTGACTCTGGGTCCCAGGCAAACTCTAACCCCCACTCCTGGCTGCTGGAAGTCCAGCAGACACCTTCTCACCAAAGAGCTTGACCTTGAAGGTGAGGACAGGAGAGGGTGAGGATGATGATGCTCAGCCCGTCTCGCTGCCAGAGCACTCCTCTCTTTGGGCGAAAGATGCCCCACGGCTCTGGCCTCAGGGCTCACTCTGGCCAGGGAGGCCCCTGGCACAGTGGGTGTCCTTGAAAGGAGCCCTGGCTGGACAGACAGAAGGGTGGAAGGCAGCAGTGGTACTTACTCCTCCTTCCTGCCCAACCCCTCCAAGCCTTCTCCCAGGTTCAGAGCCAGCCATTCGACCAGGGTACCCCATCTTCAGCTTGGGGTCCACTTTCAGTCTCCCCTAACCATCTGCACCCTTTTTGCCATCTCCTGTATTACCTGGATAATCAATTATTTAATACTTTTTAAAAAATTTCTTCTTTTTATTTATTTATTTTTAACTTAAATGAAGGTATCTAAAAACAAACTCTCTCACCCGCCATAAACAGAAAAGAGGCCAAAATATAAAGGCAATAAAAGAAAGACATTCAATTCTTGCCAGATAATATTGCCCAAAAGAAGCCCTAAATTTGAGGGCTGCTGTTGTGTATAAACTAAACCTCAATTTGAAAAAATTGTTTTAAAAGGGAGGAGGCTTCCAAGGTATTAGAGCTACTGCAGTGCTGACCCTTTCCTTGCTGAAATGTGAAAGACTGAAAAGTTCAGGTTTCCTCATTATGTTATCCATGGACTTTCATGCTGCACCTGGGTACCACAGAACACCACCTTGCATCCCCCCAGAGGCATGTGTCTCCAAGTTCGGGATATTTTGTTTTAGAGATCACTGCATTTAGCTTGTGTAGCCGTCTGGCGTTATTTATGAATTCCAAAAATAGATATTGGATTGTGTTTGTAAACTGGTCTGTTCCTCTGAGCATGATTAAATTATGATTAGGGCTTTGATTGGGCCACGTCAGTAGGGCATTGAGTCCCTGTCCCTTGGTGGATGGGGACTCAAAGATAAAAGACATGGCAAAGGACAGAGTTGGAGTTTTGACGTTGAAGTTCTGATGCTGAGTATCGAGCTGGAGCCCCGGGAAGTAAGCACACAGAGAAGACCCCGAGAAAAGAGAAGAGCCATTCGCCTGGTAGTCTACAGCTGATGTTATGGAGAGAGCCGAGGAGCTGAACCTGAGACAAGCAAGCCCCGGGAAGAGAGGAACCCAGGAAGCCTGAACCCTTACAGACATCAGCAGCCATCTTGCTCCAACACGTGGCAATTACTTTGGTGAGGGAAGTAACTTATACTTTATGGCCTGGTAACTGTGGACTTCTACCCCAAATAAATACCCTTTATAAAAGCCAACCGATTTCTGGTATTTTGCATTAGCACCCCTTTGGCTGACTAATACAGCTTGCCTAGCCCCTTATTGTATGGAGGAAGAGGCTGAGGCCCAGAGAGGGAGGAAAGCTAGCCAAGGTCACACAGCAGTCAGTGACAGAGCCTCTGCAACCTGGGCCTTTTTTTCTTCCCCCAACCTGGGGATTCAGGTCCTGGGCCATTGGGGCTCCCAGACCAGTTGCTCTACTTGGGGGTTCTTACCAGTCCCCCCATCCCGGCCTGCACCCCCCCCCAGGTTCCCATCCTGGCCCCTCTCAAATTTTCTTTGCTATTCCAGTTGCTCAGAATCAGAATTTCCTGGGTGCCTGGACCACTCCTCCCCCGTGGGTCCCCGTGACCTTGGCTTCCAGAGATGAAGGGAGGAGAGCAAATTGCATGAGTGACCCCACATACAGCCCGTGCTGGGCACCCCCCCATCCCAGTGACAAGGGCTCAGGTGACCTCACAGAGGGAGATGGTGTCACAGCTCTGGGGCTCTGGGGACGGCATTGCTTCCTGGGGACAGAAACCTAGGGACACAGGGAGAGTGAGCATTGACCACTCCCCTGAACCCTGCCTACGTGTGCTCAGACACTAACAGGAGCTGGGCTGATGACGATCATGGGTGGCTCTTCATGCCCAGGCCAGTTTCTGCCCCACCCACTACAGAGCCCCTTCCCTGGCTGCCCCATCCATGCCATTCTCTCCCATTCTGATTTCTCACCTGTGCCAGTCCCTCAACACAGGGCATTACTCACCTTGCAGGAGCTCTTGTGCCATTACCTTTTTTAAGGTTAACCATATTAGTTTTATTTTTTTATTATTATTATTTTAGGTACTGGGGGCTGGGGATTGAAACTGGGACCTCGTATGTGGGAAGCCCGCGCTCAACCACAGAGCCACCTCGGCTTCCCTGAGTTGGTTTCTTTGTTTGTTTTGCTTGTTGTCTGTTTTTGTTTTTTTCAGGAGGCACCAGGAACCAAACCTGGGACCTCCCATGTGGGAGGCGGGTGCTCAAACACCTGAGCCACATCCACTCCCCATATTAGTTTTAAAAATATAAAGTGGGTGCCTACATATTCAAGAAGATATAGAGAACAGGAACTCAAAGCACTTGTTCATCCTTTCATCTTAAAGCACTCTTATTTTATAGGGGCAAAGGGGATTTCCTCTAGCAAGTCTTTTGTTGCTCTGAACATTCATTCATTGATTCAACAAATACTTACTGAGTATCTACGGCATGCCAGGCAGGAACATAGAGGTGGGGGAACAAGATGGCTACTGGTCCCTCCTCTCATGGGCTCACGTCCGAGTGGGAGATACAGGCATGGACTGAGGTCACGGATGGTGGGCTTGCCACCACCTCCCAGAACTAGGAGGTGACATGGCCATTTGCTGAACAATATCCTCTGTTCCTTGAGCTCTTAATTGTGGGCCTGATAACTGAGCTCCTGAGCCAGGATCATGGCTGCATTATATCTTCACATAGTAGGTGCTTGGCACATAGTAGGTGCACAATAAATGCTTGTTGAGTGACGAAATGCCAAACTCTGCACTGAGTTCTTCACACGCCTTATCGTATTCCATTCTCACAATGACCCCATGACTAGCTGTTATCAGTTATCTCCATTTTATAGCTGAGGGATCTGGTCTCACGGAAGTCCAGTAATTTATTCTAGATCAGACAGCTGGTGGGCCTTAGAGCCAGGACTTAAACTACAAAGGCCGTGTTCTATGATGACCACCTCTTCTTTCCCAAAGGACAGCCAACTAGACCAGAAACTTCCTCCACCTGTGCTAGCGGTGGGGACAGGCTTCACACAGCCATCCCCACGCCCTCAACCCAGCTCCACAGGAGGCGAGGCTGTGGCACCCAGCAAGGTGCCCACTGGCCACCCAGGGCCGTGCTCTCCTTAGCCCAGGGTCTTCACAAGCCCCTAAACCTGAAGGGAGGAGTGCTCGACTGAGAGTCTAGCTCCCTCACTCGCTGTGTGGCCATGACTGGTCACTGGTCCTCTCTGAGCCTCAGTTTCCTCATCTGTAAAATAGAATGGAATAATGTTGATCCCTTCCCTTTATAGCCAAGGAGATAAAGGGAGTGGGAGTGGCCCCTATACAGAGTCCTCTATTGGATTTTTTTTTTTTTTTTTTTGAGGTAGAACAACCAGGGATAGAGCCTGGGACCTTGTATGTGAGAAGCCAGCGTTCAGACACTGAGCCACATCTGCTCCCCCTCTATTGACTTTTTCTTGATATGCACAAAATACCTCTGGATGGTTACACAAGACATTGTGCCTTTTGAATTTTTAGTCATGTGAATATATTGTCTTCAAAAAAACTTTGACAACTTACAGTATTTCACCCACATGTGGGGCCAGGAGCTCCCCTGGGGTGGCTGAGCCCCGGGAGGGAGCCAGGGCTGCAGAGAGGGGGCAGGATGCTGTGCCCAATGGGAAGGCTACTGAGCCTCCTCTCTGGACAGGTCCCCCCACAGCCCCCTGCTGTGCTCCCTGCTGAGCTGCCCAGAACCGGAGAGGGCAGAGTCTCACGCCTTCCAGGGCTCAGCAAGGTGGGACTATTTCCCGGGCACCCAGCCCTCGGGGTGGGGAGGGGGTTTGTACCCACGGTCATGGAGTAGGTTCCCCGTGCCCCTGGCCTTGCCAGGGCGGGGGCTGAGGGGAGCGGTTTAGCCTAGGCACCCCCAGCCCTCCCCCACCCCTGACACGGCTGGGGCCCGGGAAGCCTCGTTAATGGACACCGTTTGTCCGGGCACGTGAGGACTTCCTGGCGGCTACTGTCCTCCTGCCCGCTGTTTACCTTCCACTGCTGGGGCCTAGGAGGGCGCTGACCGAGGGTGCCCCTGGCTGGGGCACTGGCAGTCAGCGGCTGTGCAGGAGAGGAGGGGGAGGCCTGCTGCTCGGCCTCTAGAGACCCCCCCACACCCCACCCCCGTGCTTGGGGACCTGGGGCCCGCCCTGTGAGAGGCCCATGGGCTGGTGGATTAAAGAGCAAAACAAAACAAGGTAAAGCAGAACCAAAAACAAAACAAAAAACCAGAGAACATTCTGGCCCTTGGAACTGAGGACTCTTAGACTCTGAAAACTTCATAATAATCGGCATGATATGAACTAATTTTTTTGAGCAGTTAATTATCCCACTTAATCTTCACTACCAGCCCCTGAACAATGCCTTTTGTTTTCTCTGGTAGATACAAGAGTGAGGCAGAGAGCAGTCAGGCGATGTGCCTGCTCCGGGTCATGTGAAGGCAGGATTTGAACTCGTGGCTTTGGGCTCGGGTACGCACAAGGCTGCTTCCCTTTCCTCTGGCACCAGCATCTGGGAGGAGTCAGAGCGTAAGGCCCTTTGGAGTACGGCGGCGGATCCTCGCCTCATACTGCAGACACTGCTCCTGGGGGCAGGGGACCCTGGGGTCCAGGGTGGTGCGGGGGTGCGGGGCCACAGGATAACCTGCCGCGGCCTCACTCTCCTTTACTCTAACCCCCCGGGTCATGGAGAGAAGGCAAGGCCCCTGTGAACCTCTAATAGACTTTCTCTTTGAGTTTTAGATTTCCAGAGAAATTGAGCCCATAGTTCCCATGGATGCCCTGTAGAGTGCCCCCTGCTGCTGACATATTGCATTAGTGTGGCGCATTTGTTACAATTAATGAACCGATATCGATCCCTTATTTTTGTTATTGTTAGATTTGTTTTTTTGGTTTTTAATATTTATTATTTATTTATTTATTTATTCTTTATTTTTTTCTCTACACCCTGGGTTCCTTACTGCCAGAGGGCAGTCCACAGGGTGACTGGCCGGTGAGCACTGGCAGCCTGAGAAGTTTCATGGTGGCCTGAGAGGGAGACCTGTTTTTTTTGTTTCTTTTTTTTTCTTTTTTTCTCCTTATTTTCATTATTTCTTTTCTTTCTTTCCTTTTTCCATCTTCCTTTGCTTTTTTTTAAAACAAATCAATTTTATTGATACATCTTAGTATAAAGCATACAGTCCATCCAAAGTGTACAATCAGTGGTATTTGGTCTAATCACATAGTTGTGCATTCATCACTTCAACCGTTATTAGAGCATTTTCATTATTTCATAATAATAATAAACAAAAAACAAAAATTCCTTACCTCTCCACCTCTCTGTGCTTCCTCTGCTTCACAGAGCTGCTATGTCTGCCTGTTTTTGCACAGTTATTTATCAATAGCGATACCTTATTATTCATGAAAGTCCACAGTTTATGCAGGAGGCCTTAGCTGTTCCCTGATATTCTTTCTGGTCCAGAATCCCACATTACCTTTAGTCGTCATGTCTTGGGCTCCACTCGCCTGTGACAGTTTCTCAGACTTTCCTTGTTTTTAATGACCTTGGCTTTTTGGTTTTGAGCCCCAAATGAATGTTGAAAGATATGAGCTTTCCAACACATTTCCACCTTGCTGTGAGAGCTTCAGGTCCTTCCTCCAACCAGGGCTGGGATAAGGGTGAGGCGAGCGAAGGATTTGCCTTGGGTGCAAAATTTAAGAAGTGCCCCAAACTCCACAGTCAAGATATATCATAGTTTAGTGCAATAATTTAAAAAATCAAAATTATTGCCCCAAATCCATAAGGAGGAAAATATCAGAACTTTAAATAAAGATAGGTCACTATTACTGATTTTTCCTTGTGCCTCAGTTCCCATAAGGCTTGGCACGGCCCTGTCACTGATCCTGCTCCATGGGAGAGCAGGCTGACAGCCAACCACCCAAAGATCCTCTTCTACCCTTCAGTGTACCTAAAACTCCCCTTTGGAGGATAAGCCCAGACAGAGGAATTTGTGGCAAAGCTGGACCTAGAATCCAGGTCCAAATTCCCATTCCACCAACAGAGGGATTTCATTGATCTCAGCCTTTGCCCTATTAGTCAAGTATACCATAGTAAGAATTAGCTAAGGAATTTCCTTCCTGAGAATGAGCCTAGATGATGGAGAGGGCACTAGGTAGGAGGAAGATGGTGCTAACAAGGAGGAAAAATAAACTTAGGGTGGGGAAGAGAAGGCAAGAGAGAAGGCTGACATCATTTGCCCCAGTGGCACAGTGGTTTAGGGTGGTGGGGGATATACTCCTGGGCCTGTAGAGAGCGTGGATGGAAAGCAACTGTGGTCTAACTCTTTTGGGGAGAGTCTCAGTCTTGGAGATAGGGGGATGCCATAGTGACCCTGTCCATAAGTTTGAGATCTATTTTCCAGGAGAGTGCTGCAGCCGCCTCTAGGCTCAAGAACGAAGCAGGATGAGGGGTCAGCCAGCTGGGGCTGGCGGGAAGGGCAGAAGGAGCCTGTGGCTTCCTGCTGGCAACCAAGGCCTAAGGGAGGGGCCGGGCTTTCCTGGTGCAGGCCAATGACCTGGAGGAATGCATGCTTGAGGACAGAGCTGGGGTCATAAAGTCAGGGCTCAGGGGGTCGGATGTAGCTCAACTGGTTGGGCGTCCGTCTCCCATATGAAGGGACCCGGGTTCGATCCCCGGAACCTCCCGGTAAAAAAAAAAAAAAGTCAGGGCTCAAACGCAGGCAGGATCTCAGGGCTGCACTCAACCACTAGAGCTATACCCACTCCATGATTTGTTTTTAAATGGGATCATACTATAAAAATTCTTTTTAACTGCCCTTTTGGTCACCATATTGTGACCAACCCTTCATAGCGATAAGTACATGTATACAAGATCTTGCTTTTAAAATTGCCTAGTGCTCTATGCAGTGGCTATCCAGTATTCTATTCATTGTAATTTATTGAACCCCACCCCAAAGAAGAACATCTAGATTGCTTAGATTGTTTGCCATTGTGACTAGTCCTTTGTAGAAACAGCTTCACGTGCAGCTTTAATGATTTTCTTTGGATGAATTGCCAGAAAGGAGATTTGCTGAGTAATGAACATGTTTGTGTTTTCTTTCAAAAGTGCACACATGTACACACACATAGCATAAACCCGTTTCTACAGAATGCTGCTCTGCATCCTGCCCTTTCAAAATATTTTAATGTTATTATTCCTACTATGTCCTTCCCAGTCATTTGGTGTCTGTGTGAGTTTCCTGTGGGTGCTGGAACAAATGACCACAAACCTGGAGCCTGAAAACAACAGAAACTGAGGGGGACGGATGTGGCTCAAATGGTTGGGCGTCCATCTCCCATATGGAGGGACCTGGGTTCGATCCCTGGGACCTCCCGGTAAAAACAAAAAACAAACAAATAAAAAACTGAAACTGATTCCCTCACGTCTCTGGAGGCTGGAAGTCCAGGGTCAGTAGCACTGGCTGGAGCCCAGGTGTCGGCAGGTCGTGCTCCTTCCGGAAGCTCTAGGGGAGAATCGTTCCTTGCCTCTTCTGGCTTCTTCTGCTGGCGTTCCTTGGCTTGTGGCCGCATCACTCCAGTCCCTGCATGGGTGGTCACGTTTACTTCTCTTCATCTGTGTCGAGCCTCCCCCTGCCTCTCTCTTAAAAGAATACTTGAGATTGACTGTAGGGCCCACCCACATGATCTGGGGGGGAGCTCCCCATTCCAAGGTCCTTAACTTACATCTGCAAAATCCTTTTTGGCCATATCAGGTCATCTTCACAGGTTCCAGGGATTGGGGGGGGATAAATTTTGGGGGGGCTATTATTCAGCCTACCACCATGTTGTAAAGGGAGAAAAACCTATAAAACAATCCCATTTCCATAAAGAACCCAATGACATAGCCCCAGGCCTTGATGATGGGTAAATAGGTCTGGATAGGATGACTTGGAAGGACATACACTAAATTGTTATTTTGGATCATCTGGGGAGGGGGTGGGGCAAGCATGGGGCAGATAACGTCACCCTGGAGACCCAGGGGATTGCCTTGTCCCTTCACATTCAGCCACAGGCCAGGAGTAGGCCACTGCAGTGGGGGCCCATTACTGGCTGTGGGACTTTGGTAAGCCACACAGCCTCTCAGAGACTCCCTTTCCCCCACCATAAAATGGGGAGCTCTAACCCCTGCCAAGGCTGCTGGGAAAATTGGATAAGGTGTTGCTTCCACAGCACCTGGCCAGCATTTTATCACCATTCCCCTCCCCAGGCTAGGGGCAGGGCTGCCGTGCCATCGAGACAATCTGCTCCTGCTCCTGCGAGGCCTTGGTCCTCCAAGCCTGGAGGGAGCCGCACTTGACATTGAGCTGCTGGAACAGCGGGCTGGCACACAGTAGGACCTCAGTGTTTGTGGGTAGAGGAATATGAGGACCACAGATTCCTGCAGATCGCTGCACCTGCCCAGATGTGCCAGGACCCGTGCTCATGCCTATGCCCCTACGTGCATGTGTGCACACACACACATGCACACACTACCCCTCCACACAGGTGTATATACACGTGCCCAGCTGCAGCTGCCTGGGAGACACACCCACCTACGCACAAACGCGTGTGTGCCCTCGTGACCCACCCCACACACATACAAAGTTTGCAGTTGGGCAATGATTTTACATTTCCGTGGCCTATACAGTTCACAAAGCTGTTAGTGTTGAATGTTTCTGGAACCTTGATCCTTAAGGAACTATTGCCAGCATTTCTGTCTTTTCTGCATATGCTTTGAGCTACTAATTCACTTAAGTTTTTAAACTGACTTGATTTTTAACTTCAGTGTATTTTAAAGGGGAGCGTTAGATCCCCACTTGAAAGGGGAAAATGCATTTATGGAATTCGTGTATAAATAGCATGGTGAGGGAAACGGATGTGGCTCAAGAGGTTCGGCGTCCGTCTACCATATGGAGAGACCGGGGTTCGATCCCCGGTACCTCCCGGTAAAAAAATAAAATAAAATAAAATAAAATAAAATAAATAGCATGGTGACGAACAGAAGGCCATGCACCAACTGGAATCGTTTTGCACACCCATCCCTGAGTCACGTCTGCCACCTTTGGAAGTCTCCGAGTTATTTCTTCTGTACCTCAAGAGCTCCATGAGGTGGGCAGAGCAGGGGTTCTGTCCCCGTCAAACAGGAGCTCCGTGCTCCTGAAAGTGGTGCGGGGCCTCAAATCAGGTCCCCCTCCACCCCCACTGCCCTTCCCTGGGCTTCTCCTCTGGCCTCACCCCTACAAACCGCCTCACCCAGCAAGAAGGTTGTCGTCAGAACTGACCACCCACCTTCCCCGTGTGTCTCCTGTCCCCGTTTGCCGCTGGCGCCTCCTCTGTCAGCCCCACCGTGGACTCTGACCCCCCCTGGGGCTCTGGGCAGCACCCCCGACTGCAAATCCTCACACACACACCCCTCCATCATCGGCAGTCTCCCCTAGGCCCTCACCCCCTTCTTTGAAGCTTCCCTCCACTTCCTTGCTCTGAACCTGGATTCGCCACCTTCCCTGCAGGAACTTAGTGGGGGCTGTTCTCCCACCTGCACCCCTTGTACTTGGATCATTTTCCGTCCCTCTTCCTTCATAAAACTCCAGCTCTTTGTAAGTGCATGTCATCAAACACTACTGCTCCTTCCCCTACTTTTAAGTAGGATGGCTCCCATCCTGCTTTAGATTTTTTTTTTTTTTTTTTTCTCCTCTCCCCTCATTGTTTTGCACTCGCTGTCTGCTCTCTGTGTTTTCTGTGTCTGCTTGTCTTCTCTTTAGGTGGCATCGGGAACCCATCCTGGGACCTTCCAGAATGGGAGAGAGGTGCTCAATCTCTTGCACCACCTCAGCTCCCGGGTCTGCTGCATCTCTTATTGTCTCTCCTCTGTGTCTCTTTTTGTTGCACCATCTTGCTGCATCAGCTCTCCTGCATGGGCCAGCTTTCCACTTGGGCCAGCTCTCTGCGTGGGCCAGCTTGCCTTTCACCAGGAGGTCCTGGGAATCAAACCCTGGACCTCCTATATGGTAGACAGGAGCCCAATCGCTTAAGCCACATCTATTTCCCTCCCATCTCCCTTTGAATCCCACATTCCTTTCTAGGTTCTACAAGACCCTATGCTCCGCCCACCCCTGAACCTCACCTCCCACCACTTCCCTTAGCTCTGCTTCAGCTGCCTGCCACCTTGCAGGACAATGGCTGTGCAGAGCTTGTTCCTCCCACAGGGCGTTTGTATTTGCAGGCCCTTCCACAGGGAAAGTGCCTCCTCCTCCCAAACTTCTCTTGATTTGCTCCATCTCATCACTCAGGTGTCACCTCCTCCAAGGCCTTCCATGACCCCATATAAATCAATTTTTTTTTTATTACAAGGAATTGGCTTACACAATGATTATGGGGGCTGGCCAGGTAAGGCTGAAATCTGTAGGGCAGGCCAGCAGTTTGGAAACTCCTGGGCAGGAGCCAATGCACAGTCCACAGGCTTAGTTTCTTCTTCCTTAGGGAAAACTCAGTTTTGCTCTTAAGAATGAGGCCGTCCCAGATTACTGATGATAATCTCCTTTACTTAAAGTCAAGTGATGGTGGATGCTAACCATACCTACAAACTCCTTTACAGCAACACCTAGTATTTAACTGAATAACTGGGTACTACAACCTAGCAAGTTGACATATAAAACGAATCTTGGCAGACCCCATGCAAGAAATTTTTACAAAACCATCATTCTACTTAGTTCCATCATTGGGCCCATAGTGCCTGCCATTTCATGCCATGTTAACATGAGAAGGCTGACCCCAGAGGGCAGGTTCTTACCCCAAGGTCATACAGCAAGTTCCCAACACTGTTGGGAGTGGACTCCTGGTCAAGTGCACCTTTTTCCACATCTTGTTTCTCCCTCTGTGAAACATTTCAAAAGGGTCAATCTAAACTGATGGAGTTGACGATGTCTGAAATTGTCTACGTTAGTGTTTCCCAAATTCTAAGGAATGCTAAGTGCATCTTGAAAAGGGTATCATGGACAAAATGTTAACTACAGTGTCTACTTAAACATAAATTAAAACAAATTCTTTGCCACAGGACTTCCAGAGCCTTTAAATCTCTAAGAGGAAGATTTAGTATGTGGTGTTTCTCAAACCAACTCAACTGTGAAACTTTCCCCCTTCTCTGCCCTCCCATCTTGCCTTCTCCCAGGAGCCTCTTTTTTTCCCTTCAGTTTTTGTGACAAATTTAATAGAAGAATATAATAATCATGCTTAATTCAGGAAAAAAAAAAAAAAGGTTGCAGGCACAAAAAGTCTTTACAGGCTCACTGCCATTCAGAATGAACAACTCACTCACGGTATCCCTGAGTTGGCAGTTTATTTTAAAAAAACATCACCCCAGTTATAACATTTTCCTCTTTGTCTATCATTTCCTTAACAGAAAAAGTCACAAAATTGGGGAGGGGGAATATAATATCTTTGCAGACTGACTCACTTGTAGGGGAGCCATGAATGACAACGATGACTCAAAAGCCCATGGTTTTACTCCCGAATCAGGCAAAAAGTAAATGTCAATATAAGAACACGTTTTGTTTACAGCAACATCATAGTCCAACATTGAATTATTACAGTGCAGTGGTTATAATTCTCTATAGAATATTCTTAGCCCAAACACTAGACAAACTAAAGCCACCCAACTGCTCACAGACCCAAAGAATTAGTGCAAGCAGTTGCCACCTTAATGATAAAACCCAAAACGGACAAGGCTTTTCTAGCAGTGAGTCTTTGACACCAACAGCTTCCCCTCCTGACAGCAGAACGTTCTGCTTGGCGAGCACCCGTGCCACCGTCACTTGAGTCTTGGTCTTTCTCTTCATCTAAAAGGACAGAATAGATCCCCAGCCTTTTCAGTTCTTCCACCAGGTCCCTTTCCTGGTGCATCTGCATTAGACTGTCACAGCCACCCACAAACTCACCGTTGAAGTACACCTGCGGACTGGTGGGCCAGTTGGGTCTTCAATGCCTTGCCAGAGCTCGGGATCATCCAGCAAGTTGCAGGCCGAGTAGTCACAGATGCCATGCCGCCACAGGATCTGCACCACGGCGTTGCTGAAGCCGCATTGGGGCTGCTCCGGCATCCCCTTGAAGAAGACCACAACCTTGTCCTTCCTCACCCGTGTGTCCAGTTGCTGACTAGCCACTACCACTGCCTGCACAGGAGGCCTCTGTCCGCACACTCAGGCCCTGCAGGCTGCCACCGGCTGTGCCGTGCCCCCAGCATAGCAGGGCCCAGGGAGCCACTTATGCCCGCATGCCCGCCAGAGCCCTCGTCCACCCAGGACTACCAGAAGCCTCCTGATGACCCATGTTGCACCAAACATACTTGGGGATTGCTTATCTAGACCAAACTTCTTAAATGGGGAAAGGCAAGGCCCACCGCTGGGAAGAGGCTTATCACACGTTAGTTGGATCCCCAACTTTCTACATTACACTATCCCACTCTCCTTCTTCCTGACCCCTCAGGCTTGCCAGCTGTTATGAAGGGAAAGCAACCAAAAATGCACTTTTCCTTCCCACAAAAGAATCATTTATCCAACATGTTGAGTGCCTGTGTATGCCATGACTTGGCATCCAATAGTAAACGAGACAGATGCTGTCCCTACAGTGGAGGAACTTACATGGGGCAAGGAAAGACGCTTGCATTCGCAAGGAAGCAGCACCTTTGTGGCATGCTCTCTAGATTTCAGTCGTCATTCCCCCAGGCATGACTTTTGGGTCTGGCATTGCTGGGTTTGCAGAAAAGGATGAACTCAGCAAGAGTGGGTTGCCCACACCCTGTACATTCCAGAAAAAGATCTGGCCCTTGCCCTGCTCCTGGGAAGTAAGCTAAAGCCTGTGGAATATCCTTGTTCACTTGGAGGACCTAGGCCATGCCAGAGTCTATGGTATCAGTGTTATTTATGGGGTGGAGGGAAGCAGTCTTGGGCCACCCGGACTCAGCTTGACCTCTGGGTGGGTCGGAGATTGAAGTCAGCTCTGCGGGTGGTCAGTCATGCCTATGTGACCAACCCCCAACAAAAACTCTGGACACTAGGGCTCTGGCGAGCTTCCCTGGTTAGCAATACTTTGTGTTGTCACACATCCCTTTTGGGAGAATTACATGCTGTCTGCCTGACTCCGCTGCGAGGGGACAACTGGAAGCTTGTGCTTTGTGTCTCTCTGGCCCTCCCCCATGTGCCTTTTCTCATTGCTGATTTGAAACCATATCTTTTTGCTGTAATAAACCATAACCGGAGTATAACAGCTTTTCTGAGTTCTGTGAGTCCTTCTAGTGAATCATTGAACCCGAGGGTGGTCTTGGGGACCCCTGAACACACAGGGCTTTAGTTGTATGACTCTTCCTCTCATTGCCTCGTCTCTGATGCCTCTTCAGAAAGCCACTGCCCTGGGTTGAGGCCTTCCTGCTTCTGCTCTCACCCTGACTAAAGCAGGCCTCATTGGACACTTTCTCTGCTTGACCCAAAGTCCATCCAGTAAACTCCCTTTCCTTGGGGGTTTAGGACCTAGTCAAGGACTAAGCTGGCTCAGGCACAAGCCCTTCCCGCACCCCTTGACTCCTCGGCCTCCTCTTGTCTCCCAGTTATGATGGAGATCCCCGAAGGAAGTGTCTGGAGGATTCCTGGGCCTGACTGGGTAACTTTCACCAGTTCCTCTGAACTCTTGCCCAGATTCCAATAGAAGTAGGGGTGCTGTGGCTTTTGGTGCTCTGTATGGGGTACACAGCCTCTCCTCCACAACCCTTCTCTAGCCTCCATCTTGCTATTCTTCCCTTTATACTCCATATACCCTATGTGGAATTCTCTTCAGTTCCTCCCCAGCCACATCCTCTCTCACCTCCAGGCCTTTGCATAAGCCGTTTTCTTCCCCTCTTCTCCACCTGGCTACCTCCTGCCCACCCTGCAGGCTCCACTCAGGCAGCTCTGCTTCCATTGTTCCCAGGATCCTAGGACTCATCCCACTGTCCAGAGTTGACTACTCCTTTACTCCCCTCTCACCACAGACGACAAGGTCTAAGAGGGTAGGGACAGTGTCCAGCTTGTTCACCAATATGCTTCCAGGCCCTCATATAATGTTTAGTACATGAGTGCTCAAAAAATGGAATGAGTGCAATGGAAAAGGACCACTGTCTGGGAGGCAATATTTCTAGTGTCAAGTCCACCTCTTATAGGTCTGTGACCTTGGGCAAATCAGGTCACATTTGGCAGGTGAGCCTCTATAAAATGGAGAACATTTAGCTCACAGTTAGTTTATAGGACAAAGCCTATCCACATCCAGGACTTTGAAAATCATCAAGTGTCCTTACATAAAACCTGTGCTAAGCCCCAGAGGACCTGAAACCTCATCAGTCAGGCTGCAGCACTCAGGTGCAAGGTGTGCCTTCTCATCCCTCTTGGCTATGCAGAGCATATTTAGCCACTGTTCATGGTCTAAAACATCACTCCTGTCTAAATATCTGGTTGAATTGTTTTTTTAAAAACTTAGTCTATGTAGGTTTTTTTTTGTTTGTTTTTTTTTTAATAATTTTATTTGTCCCAGGAGTGTTCATTTGAAGGGAAAGGCTGCAGGCTGTATCTCCCTCTTCAGGCACATCAGGATGTTAAAGGCTCCAGTGGTCATGCAAGAAAGAAAACTTCTCAAACCGAGGCTTCCAAAATTTACTTGACCAGGAAGCTCAGTTTTCTAGTGTTTCTTCTACAGAAACACACCTTGGAAAATGCAAACTTAAATAGCTGTCAGGGCCCAAGCTGAATTTGGGAATTTTTTGTTTGTTTGAGCTACTTGCAACCTTATAATAGCGAGGACCTAAACCAATGTTTTCTTAAAGATTAAGAATAGTATATTAAGGATAACATTAAGTCCAGTAGGATACTACGTTTAGTAACTGTTGTGGGGGAAGCGGCTGTGGCTCAATCAGTAGGGCTCCCGTTTACCATATGGGAGGCCCCGGGTTCGGTTCCCAGGGCCTCCTGGTGAAGGCAAGACCGCCCGCACAGCGTGGTTAGCTGACCCAGCGAGCACAAGCAGCAAGGGGGGGGATAAATGAATAAATAAATAAAATCTTTAAAAAATAAAAAAATAAAAATAAAAAAAAAAATAAAGTAACTGTTGTGGGAGAACTGACATTTCTGCCATGACCCCAACCTGTCAGCCATCTTAAGCCCTTATCTGTTGCCTGCAGTTTCCCCATTTGCCCTAGTGGGGCCTGGGCCAGTCTGAACCCTCATCAATT
This sequence comes from Tolypeutes matacus, assembly GCA_026826555.1. NCBI lineage: Eukaryota > Metazoa > Chordata > Mammalia > Cingulata > Chlamyphoridae > Tolypeutes > Tolypeutes matacus. The sequence goes on from JAKSZT010034297.1 coordinate 6,615,543, forward strand.
TCCTCAAACTATTTTGGTCCCACAGAGCCGAGAGTTTCATCTGCATAACCTGACACCACAGGAGACCAGCACTGCAAGCTGCCTGGGGCTTCAGGGCCCTTGTCCAGTGGTGATGCCACACCCTCTGAAGAGAAACAGGCCTCAATACGAATTCTTAATGACCATTCATAAATCACCCAGACTTAACTGCCAAGCACACAGAGCCCAGTTTTTTGGCTGGAGGGGCAAGTCCCATCTCAGCACTTTTGCTCTTGCTATGCCCTTCTGTCCATTTCCTCACTCTTTCTATCACTTCTGACCTACCTCTTCATTTATAAGTCTCTATACAGTCCAGTCTTGAGACATTCCTTCCTTACACAAACATTGCCTACACAGCTTGTTAATAAGCACGGCTCTCTGAGAGTTTTTCTCTTCTGGAGGCACACTGTTTATCTGAAACTTTTTGCCATTTAACTCCCTACATAATTATACTTGGCTTTTTAAAGCAAAACCATACATAAAATGCCTTTTCTATCTATCCAGCATCTTGCTATGAATCATTCAACGAATGTTGAATTGATGTAAATGATGCTTCCAGCAAGAATTAAATGATCCCAACCATGATACAAAAAGCTGATTTGCTTTGCCAAAATCAACAAAGACCAGGCCTTTAGCATTCTATCCCATATTATTATGCATGTGAAAAATACTTAGAACTTTACTTTGAAGAAGGTTAAAGTCTCAACCTTAATACTTAAAAAAATAAAATAAAGTCACAAAAAAAGAAGCTCAGCTTACCAAAGCATGACATCTGAGCAGGTGAAATAACTGTGTAATTACCAAGGTAGAAGGTACTTACTTAATGCCACTGACTTTAAATCTGGAGAATTTAACTTGGATGGTTTATTCCATGAGCCAGTCCAGTTTAAATCAGGAAATGGGGGCAAACCCAGGTGTAGTCCTAGTAAATTAAAAGCTTCATGGCCTTACCTGATCATTCTTCTTAGGTATAAACAGTTCTTTCATAAAGAGAACTTAGAGATTCAAATTACTTAAAAACCAGCAACTCAACTGTTGCCTATCCAGCAACAACAGACATAGAAAATACTGCTGAGATGACAGGAGTCTCTGCCAGGGTCATTCATACTAAAACTTTATTGAACAGAAAACCCAGCAAAGGTTTTCACCTCTGCAAAGTTCCTCTCGGTTTAAAGTAAAGCATTGCATTTTAAAAAGCAATTATACATAAGTCTTTCCTAGAAAAGTCCTGCTAAAACATATCTAGCAATTTCATTGATTATATAAAGTAGTACACTTAGTGTAATTTAAACATTCCAAAAGGAATCAAATCGTACCAGCAGAACCATTTCTGCATCTATGACATCTATGTACAACACACATGCAGACACACACATCTGGAAAAGTTCCCCAGGCATAAACATGCGACACAACGCCTTCTACTTACAATGCTTATTAAACTACATACAGTATATATTAAAGCTCTTCAGAATAAAGACATGAGAAGCCTTGGGCATTTTTTGTTCAATTTGTATCATGGCTTCATGTCCTACTTTCTGCTTTTGCTTTTATCACAAAAGCGTATCATCATCTTTGTTGGCTCTTTTAAAAATTCTGGGTCATTGCCGTGTCCAGGTGAGAAAGTCTAACTGGAGTAAGAGGACCCAGTTCATATCTGACAAAGCCTTTAGCAGCCAAAGAGCAAATATCGTCAGTTTGCTATGGCTGGGGGGCCTTCTGGAAGAAGAGAGGCAAAGAAAGTCTTGAACACGAGCCATGCTGTGCTCATAAATGAAGGGCTGGACTGCTCTCCCTCTAGTACATCCCTGTCTGGAGGAAGGTGGTCAGGGCCTTCAGTTTCAGGACCAGCATCTTCCTAGAGTTAATGAAACAAATGAGAAAACCATTAGGGCTGGGATGAACACTAGATGATGCTAGGACAGGACAGAGTGAAGCAGGCAGGCAGGGCCCAGGGAATGAAGCCCTGGGCTAGACGGGGCTCTTTCAGATGCTCCCACAGCACAACTGTACTGGTGACATTTTCATGGCTCTGAACATTTCTGGCAGCAAGCAACAGAGCAAAGGAAATAACTTGATCTTTAACTATTATTAGGTTAATAATTAAGTTAGCCACTTCACTAATGTGTATATTCTTCTAATTTTGGCAGTGTTCTGAGTTAAGAACCCAAGAATGGCACCAGGGTGACAATTTATATTAGAAAAGAATGTCCTTCAAGATTATGCATTAACCTGCCTTATAAAAATTCTATGTCTCTGTGTTATTTTCCAGGAAGTTTACTTCTAGGAAACTTCCTTATACTCCAATCCTTAATTAGAATAACCACCCATGAGCAGTTTCCATGGTATAACACACTGTCACAGATCATTTAACACTTAAAATACTGGGTTTAAAAAAATATTATTTACATATGCCAAAAAGCAAATTGCCACATGACAAAAATACCTGATGGATTTTATGGCACATTCAATATTGTTAAAATAGCTGCTGCTCTAAGAAAATCAGGGAAAAAAATCATGAAATATTCAGCCTAATAAAATGGTAGCATGAGGCTAGAGACCTAACTGTGAAGGAGCCAAAGCTTGGCGTTGCATGTCAAGCACACCAGGGCTCCAGGGGGGTTCCATACCTGTAAGTTGTTATTGGGGTCTTGATGCACAGCTTCGGGAGGAGGGCCCTCATTCAGGAAGTTCTGAACCGGCCTCTGTCTAAATGGAAACCACCCAACATGATGCCTTCGAAGAAAGCACATACAAGTCCATCTTCATTAATGTCACACTGAGATTTGTTCAAGATTTTAAGAGTCCTCTCAATTTAAAAAGGTCTTTCTCCTCCTCCTCTAGTCACAGCAGCACCCCAATTAGATACTTATAGCAAGGCCATCCGCAGGGACATTTTGTTGCATTCTAGACTTTCTCACTGGCCTGTGAGGTCCTTGAAGTGAGCGACTATATTTTATTCATCATTGTATGTCCAACAACTTAAACAACACTTGGCACACAGTAGGTGCTCAATAAACACTTGCTTATCTGAACTAAACCTTACACTTGAAAACCTGAACAGAGGGGGTAAAACCCCCCCAACACAAAAAAACAACAAAAATATATATGCACATACCCAATCTAAGCTGTAATTATAATATTATCATATATTGTATAAAGACCTAATTTTGATTGCTAAAATATATGGCTCTAAAGACTATAGAAAGAATTGACTAAAAGTTTTTACTTGGAGAATCCCATTAAATTCAAGTCTTAAAGCAAATATGACATGGGAAGCGGCTGTGGCTCAATCAGTAGGGCTCCCGTTTACCATATGGGAGGCCCCGGGTTCGGTTCCCGGGGCCTCCTGGTGGGGGCGGGCCCGCCCGCGCGGCGTGGTTGGCTGACCCAGCGAGCACAGGCAGCAAGGGGGGGATGAATGAATAAATAAATAAAATCTTTAAAAAAAAAAAAAAAAAAAAAAAAAAAAAAAAGCAAATATGACAAAATATTAATAATTAATCCCAGATATGAGTGTTACATTATTCTCTACTTTTGAAAAGATGTTTAAAAACTAAAATAAAAATTCATTTTTACTATAAAGGAAAAAAAGTCTCCTCTTTCAGTTCCAACTACAGACAAGACCCCGTCAGTTAAGGCCAGGGTTTCTTGACTTTGGTGCTGATATTTTGGGTGAGATAATTATCATGGGGGCTGTCCTGTGTTTGAGGATGTTTAGTAGCATCCCTGACCTCCACCCACTAGGTGCCAGTGGGACTACACCTCCCCCAGCTGTGACAACCAAGAATGTCTCCTGACATTGCCAGATGTGCCCTTGGTGGAGGGGGGCGGGGGGGGGGCAGGTGAAACCACCCCCAGTTGAGAACCATTACTCCAGGCCAGGGAGAAAGCCAAAGGCCAGGTCTGTAAAGGTTCCCTGGGCCTTTGAGGCTATACTAACAGGTCTGTGCCTGACCTGTCTTGGAAGGTGGCTGTGGCCCGATAAAAACAAATGCGTTTTTATTCAAAACCATTTTCCTTTCCATGACTCAGTAAGGCTATACTGCGGTTCATTAGCCTGGTAGGTAACTTATCCAGAGGAAAAGAAAAGAATGTTCTTCTTGCATTAACACAAATTAACACGCTCTTGGCAATATACAACTAAGACGTGAATTCCTTGCATTGCAAGTGCCAGAAAGACATACTATTTAAATACACATTCTTAGTTAATGACCAAGACTGCTTAAAAAACAACAAAACCTATTTTTGGTTTAAAGGTTTAAATCACCACATATTGTAATATGTGCCCTTATTGTAATAGTAAAGGCAAAAAAGGAAAGAGAAAGCATCTGCTTACAGGTACATAACAACTGTGGCCCCCATGACCATGAGGAATCTGCTCAGGGAGGAGTAGAAATACAGGATACTGAGAAAAACAGAAAACGTAGCTGCTGAATAGGTCCAATCCAACCAGTCTCGATTTATCTCATCGTCTTCTTCCACAATAGGACCGCCTTGTGCATTCATCCGCAAATTTTGATTGGCTCCAGGATTAACAACCACTTGAGGAGGAGCGTTCTGATTGGCTGGCTGGGTTTCAGCTGGAAACTGGTTGTGAATAGGGGTTGGAGCAGGTGCAGAGACCACAGGTATCTCTTGTGCACTTGGTGATGGGACAAAAGCCCCTGATGCAGCAGTGGCTGCTAAACTGAAATAAAAGGTAGAAATGGTTGGGAGCAAAGTAGTAAAGACAGTGGCTCTCATAACCTTATTTATTTGGGGGTCTTTTACTGTTAAAAATTATAAGTAGGGGAAGCGGCTGTGGCTCAATCAGTAGGGCTCCCGTTTACCATATGGGAGGCCCTGGGTTCGGTTCCTGGGGCCTCCTGGTGAAGGCAAGCCCGCCCGCACAGCGTGGTTAGCTGACCCAGCGAGCACAAGCAGCAAGGGGGGGATAAATGAATAAATAAATAAAATCTTAAAAAAAAAAAAAAAATTATAAGTAGGTACACACCACACTTGATTTTTAACTTAGTGGGGAACTGCTAACAGTCATATCTATTAATGCCTCTTCTGCCTCTAAGAGAAGCCCCTTAGTAAAATTTCACCAGGAATCAAATATCAAGGCCACTATATAAGTATGGTGCTGAAGCTAATTAGAACTTTCAGAAAATCTTCAAGATACCAACAAATTGAAAAAGAAGTAACATATTCTAAATAAAGTCATCAGACTATGTGTCAGACACAAGCACCCCTGCATCAATACACAAATTAGGTATCAGTTATAATTTATACTCATTCTACCCACAGAACTGGATAGAGGGAGGAGGCAGCTCTGTAAAAAGTAATGAAAATACACTCATTCCTCCACCCAGAACTTCACAGGTAACATGGATAGGATTTCCCTCAACTCCCAGGAGCCCCGACCATACCCCCATGGTGGGGAAGGACTTACTACTGCATGTAGTACTGCCGAGCATATATCTGTTGGAACCAGGAGAGCTGCAGCCACCCATAGGTTGTGTAGCCTGAGAAACCAGGCCCCAGGCCCTGGAATGTCTGCTGGGCAGCTTCAGGTCTATGCAAAGAATTAAAGACAATCATTTTGAGTGTAGTATGAATGAATAAAAGAAAATTAAGTTTAAACTATAACCAGAAATTCAAATAAAAGAGACAAAATAAATTGTAAATGGGATGTCATGGGCCTATTATGAAAAGGGAAGAATGGACTTTATGGCAGTTTACCTGGTGGATTACTGTATGATGCTCCTATGTAATACAAGCAGAGAAAGTGCTGACTGAAAAAGCTCTTCTATCGTGGCGCAGACCCCACAGGAGAACAAGAGTCCCCTTGACCAGCATTGGGTTCTCATCATGTCATCAACAGGGGGAACTGCTGCTTGTTTTGTGCTCAGATAAACAAGCTGGACCTTTTCAGGTTAAATGGATCCCCACCCCCATTTTTTCCCTTGCTGAGTGTCACTGCAGGTCCAAACCCTCCGTTGGTCCTTTAGAGAGCAGCTCAAAAGCCACATTTCTCCCAAAGCCTTTCCTGAAGGAAACCTCCCCACCACAATATCCACTTCTGCCCTGGCCCTAGATATGAATCTATATTAGGGGCGGAGTTATGTGTGCATGGGGCATCGTCTGCACTGATTACTGACCACTTGGTGCCCTGACAGGATAGGCACCCTCATAGCTACAATCTCACTCGATTCCCAACAACCTTGGGAAGGGGGAGGGCTCTCACCCCCCACTTTATAGAGAAGGAGCCCAAGTACAGTTCAGGGAAGATAAGGGATTTGCACAAGGTCAATGAGCTAGTAAGTGTCAGCAGAGCTGGATTTCAGACTTGGTTTGTTTGCTGCCAAACTCACGCTCCTTCTGTCATGCAATATAGCCTTGAACTGCTGAAGACAGGGCATGTGGGAGTCATTTTACACAGAGAACTGCTTTGGCAGCACTTCACAAAACTGAAATTATAACAGAATTGTGGGAAGATCAGGAGTTGGTTATGTGCTCACTCCTGCAGGTCAGTGTATTAAGCAAAGTTATATGCACTGGCTGCTCAATAAACAGTCGCTGAATAACTAGTTTTAGTCTGATGAAATTCATACTGTCAGACCTGGGCCTCAATTCTCAAGCTGGAAAGCAGAATAAAGGAGTTAAAACTTTTTCTATCCAATAAAGTGTCCAGAAATTCAATTTATGTGCTGACAGTCTTTTAACCAAATTCCATAGTCAGTATTCCTAAAATTATACTCCAATACAAACAGGTCTTGGTATGATGTTTTTTGATCATTTAAAAAAGGTACACGGGAAGCGGCTGTGGCTCAATCAGTAGGGCTCCCGTTTACCATATGGGAGGCCCCGGGTTCGGTTCCTGGGGCCTCTTGGTGAGGGCAAGCCCGCCCGCACGGCGTGGTTGGCTGACCCAGCGAGCACAAGCAGCAAGGGGGGGATAAATGAATAAATAAATAAAATCTTAAAAAAAAAAAAAAGGTACAGTGCATGGAAAGGGGATAACACAGAACTTTCATTAATTTCATTAAATGTGATGATGATGGTATTGTAGAAATGTGAGATTAAAATTTTTTTTACAGTTATAGAATAAAATACGTAGGGGTGACAGGACATGATGCCTGAGAGTCACTTTTAAATACTTCAGGAAAAGAAAAAAAAAGGGAAGCGGAGAATAGATGGAGCAAGTATGGAAAAATCTAAATCATTATTGGTATATTTTACATATAGTTACGTGGGGATTCATTATATAGTTTCCTCTACTTTTGTGTATACTTGAAATTTCCATTAAGAAAAAAAACTCATCATTCCTCAAACACTTGGCTTTATCAAAAATCAAATACAAAAGCTATTAGGAAAGGGGAGGCAGAGGAATTGGGAGAATCACAGCTCAAATTCATAGTTAACAAATTCTTTTTTCCCATAGAAACTTTCATAAAAAGGTGTTCTAAGATCCATAAAATCCAGACATCAGAGTGCTCTAAAGAAAAGCTCTAACAGTGCTAAGAAATGTCCTTTTCTCCCCTACTATCAACAATACAGGTGTTGGCAGAATATTTTTAAACAAGTCTCTTCACCATTTGTCACCCATTGTTAGGATAAACAAAGCATCAAGCCACTCAGCATAACAGTTGCCTGATGCTTCCCAGAGTTTTGTTTCCACCCCCCACACACACACCCCTCAGAGCAAACTAATTCTCTATCAAGTGGGCAATCAAGAGGTCAGCACAATGCAAAGCATAGACACGCAAAAGGGGAAAATGATTTTCAATACACCTCTCCCACTTTTTTTCTGTTCTTAAAAGGTGGAATATAAAGAAAAGTTAAATACATAAGAGATTTTTAAAGCCCTTTATAAAGCAAAATTTTATATGATTTAAAGTTCCACGGCTGTATTTGTGTAAACACATCTTACTCTTAAATCGATGTACATTTATGTTATATAAACCTACTTCTTTATTATAATACTCACCTAGAGATAGTCTCCCATCCAGAGGGAGAAAGGTTATGAAGAACTTCTCTTTGCCTTAAACCATCACTTGAGGGATCCCCAGGATATTGTCCCTGGTTAAGACCAGCAGGCTGTTCTGTGGCTTCAGCAACCTAAAAAAGTACAGTATGAACATCAGAACAAAGGATCTGATGCAACTGCCTGAAATCAATCTAAAAGGATTATTTTGCTGTAAATGGCTTATATTCCCCCCCCCTTCCTTGACCTATGAGGTTGACAACATTAAATTGATGCAATGTTATGTAATAAATATTCCGAAATTCACTCAGCACAACTTTTTGATATATAGACCCTAGAAAATACATATTTTTTCCTAGAGTAATTATGCTATAATTTCATTAAATTTTTTCAATATCATTGGTGAGAAAGCTTTCTGATAATGCTCTAGACCAATTAGGTGATAAATTCACTAATTCAGGAAATTATTATTTGACCAACAAGATTTATAAATACAACCCAACCAGCAACTTAAAGAAAGGGAATTTCCTATGTTATGTTCATATTTTTTTAGAAAATACAGCTGTAATACAAATTTAGAGTACATCGTTATGCTAAAATATTAATACTATACTTTCAAATAAACACTGTAATATGAGAAATAAATTATTTTGACTGCCAAACATACAAGTCTTTAGATATCACTTGATAAAGATTGTGGCCTTTTCCTACCCAACTCAATAAATAATCACGATAAAAATTTCCAAAGGAAACATGTACACCTTTTTACCCTTTATAAAAATTAACGGTTTCTTGGAACCTTGTTATATATGTATTCATTCAATATGAATCCATTTTGCAGTGCCTGGCTAGTTCAGTGATCCAGATTCAGTAATTTTAGGTCAAATCATACCCCAGAACATAGTGTGATGTAGAACACTACTTATCCACAAAGCTAATGGGATAGTCTATTCTCACCACAGTAAAATCTCACTTGTACTGATAACACAGCTTCTAATTCCTGACACTCACTGGACAGGAAAATATTATCTGGTTAAAAAAAAAAAGGCATAAAATCTCTCTTCAGCATTTTATCCAAACTCCTGTATTTCTACTTTGAGAATCTGCATGACACAGATTGTTCTGACCATGAAAAAGCACACGTACCTGAGCACTGGTTTCGGGCACTTTTGAAGGACTCTTCACATTGCACACCAGATGCAGAACATGCCGTTTCTCCTGCTAAAAGTAGGAAGGAGGGACTTTAGTACCTGAATGTAATCTGGTAAGTGCTTAACCTTCAAAAGTTAATGTTTAAGTGATGTACCTTTGGAAGCAAGTCCCTGAGACACTGGTGATCCAATAACAGCTTCCCAGAATAAATTAACCTCTGGTCCTCTGGACACTTATCATGGGAAAGGAAGAGTAACACAGGTCAGCATTTAGCCCCCAACAAGTCCCCAAACACAGAAGAAACTGTTTATACAACTAATTTTATTATGTGTTTGCCCCCAGCATCACAGAAAAACATTTTTTCAAAGGCCCATATACAAAACTTTTAATTTAGAAAGTGCTTAACTTTAAACTGACCTCTAAATGCAAAGAAATTGAAGATGGCAACTTATCTCCAGTCCACAGAACCTATGGCAAGCTACTTGCCTTCCTGGTCCCAGAGAAACTGCTTTCTGCCACTGAAAGCTGGTTTGTGTCAGAGAAAACACAAAGTACTCCCAAAGTAGTTCTTCACCAAAACCACCTAGAATTGCCCCCAGACATGAAGCCATTCTAAATTTAAGCCCTCAAAGACGCTTTTACCTACAAACAAATGCAGTTTACAGAGCAGAGCTCACCCAGCGATGACGGAACTCTGAGAAACTGACTTGTCCAAGGGCACCTGCTGCTCAAGAGTCACGGTTCCAATCCCTTTTCTCCTCCATTCCCATGATTTTAAAACCATAGGATTTCAAAACACTTTTATACAAAAATTTCACTTTTAAGATCAACTTTTTAATCTATAACTCCTTTAAAACTGTTCTTAAGAATGGTCTCCAATGACATGTACTAAAGACTGTACACTAGAGAGATCACCAACTTGTCAACTTACTCTGGTCAGAACAAACGATTATGTAAAACTTGGAATCAAACTGTTCTTGCCAAGTAGCCTGTAATCATGAAGCAAGCTGTTTAAAACAAACAAAACAATAAAAGTTGCCTCTACTTATCTGCATAAATCAGGTGTGTTTTTTTTTAACATTGTGCAACCAAAACAAAATAGAGAAACATTGGATTTGTGTTCAACATTGTTTTCACTTTATAAATGCTATACACATGAATTTGTAAAACACTATTGTAAAAGCGCGTCCAGCACTAGAAAAGGTTTGGAAAATCACACCACCCTCCCAACAGCTGCCTTTTGAACTGCTTTCCCTTTTAAAGGCCTGAATTGACACTGTGCCTTTACCCAAAAGTCTAATCTGGAAAAAACTATCTTAAGCAAATTGCTTTATAAAGTAAAGTTTCTCACAATGTACCATCTACTACTGCAGAAAACAAGTGAAGAATGTGCTACAGTCGTAACAACTTTCAACACACTTGAGACAACTTTCATTTACAACTTTGGGTCTTCAGACTCAACAAAATATGAGTGTTTCCAGCCCAAGGAAGCCCTCAAGGAAAATTCGCCTCCAAAACACTGACTTTTACCAAATGATGCAACAAAAAACTACGCTTGCTCCACCACTTTGTGTCCCTCATGGCCATTCTCACAGTGAAACAGCCACCTGATTTCTTGGTAATTTGCAAATAGTGCCTAAAGGGTACTGGAATGGAAGTTTATTAAATAAATAAGCAAATTTCAAAACAACAACTCCGAAGGAAAATGCACTTCTGCGTTCTTGACGAAATGGAACAAAACCGCCCTGGCACAGGAGCTACTGCGCATTGGAACTCTTGGCACTAAGAGTGCACAATCTATCTTCTCCTGCCCTGGTGGCCTCTCCTGCTTGAGGGGGAACTACACACGTGGGCGGGAAAGAACAACGCTGGCACTTACATAAGACCAGGGCGTTAAGCAAATACAGGAAGGTCCGGCTCCGGGCCTGCGTCCCGGGGCGGGGAGGGCAGTCGGGGCGGGGCTAAGGCTGATGTCGACAGCTGTGTCAACCAAAACGGAAGCCAGGAAGTCCCCTAACTGAGGGAGGGGCCAGAGTGCTAAAACCCACACTTGGGGGGACCCCTTTCCCCTCCTTCCCCCCTAACTCGCTCTGTACTAGAACGTGTCCGGGGCTCCCCGCTGGGTCTGGGCAAAGGCTCCCGCAGACAGGGAAGGGCGGATGGCGGAAGGTGGACGCCGAGGCAAGAGCCACGTCCTCCTGCAGGGTGCGGGACCTTACGTCCGCAGTGCCTGGGCGCACACCAGGTTTCTTCAGCCACGGGCACCGGTGGCACCTGCATCTCCTCTTAGCCGAGAGGCTCCTTTCACAGCAGTGTTTTTTCTTCTTGTGTCTACCCACGGGACGCAATCCTGATCAGGCACACTTAGCCACCCTGTCGTTTTGGGGGAACTGAGACCTGGAGAGTGAAATGGCTCACCCAAGGTCAAAGTGCTGTCTCAGTGGCCTGGCTAAGGGTGGAATCCGGCTCTGGGGCGACGGGGAAGGGATCTGGGCAGACGGGGCAGGCATGCGACAGCCTCTGGGAGTTTGGGGAGGCGAGGTGACCAGGGACGGCAGCCCGTCGGGAAGGCGGGGTGACGGTGGCCAGGACGAAGCGGCGACAGGCACTGGGCAAAGGGAAAGCGCGCCTCCGGGCCCGTCGGGCGCGGAGGGGGGAGGCCACGGCCTTGGCGGAGGTGACCGGGCGAGCAGCAGCCGTCGGGGGACTGCCGGCGACGGGGGAGGCGGACGCGGCAGCCCTGGGGGGACGCGAAAGAATCAGGGGCCCCTCTCACCGGGCGCTCGGGGTAGACGCGGCTCAGGTGGGCCTTGAGGCGGCCAACACTCCAGCTGCGGTCCCCGCTCAGCTCCAGGTCCCGGTGGCGCTGGTTGGGGCTCTTCACCAGGAGCGTGACGGGCTCGGGCTCGGGCTCGGGCTCCCGCTCCATGTCGGCTGCACTGTGGGCTCAGCGGCGCTCGGAGATGCCAAGCAGGCGGCGCCACAGCCGGTGAACAACCTCCGCAGCGACGGTTCAAGTCTCAGGGGCGCGCACCCCCGCCTCGGGCGCCTTTTATAGGTACTCCGCGTCCGGGCTCTGCGGCCCAAACGCTCTGTGGCTGCCCCCCATTGGCTGAGACGGAAGCTACTGCCCCAGCGTGGACCAATCGGCGCCCGGATCCGAGCAGCCAGGGGGCGGGCTGAGCACGTGGGCGCGGGCTGATGCAACCCGCCGGCGTTGTGTCACCCGGAGGGGCGGCCGCGGCCCGGCAGCCCGTGTTCGGCGGCCATGTTTGGGTGTGCTGCGGCCGGGGCGGGGCAGCCGGGAGGAGCCTGGCGGGCTCCCGGGTTCTGGTCGCCTGAAGCGCTTTGAGGCGGGCCTGACTGACCGACCCGTGGCCTCGCAGTCTGCAAATTATTTCCTCACAAAGCAACACCCCCGCCCTTTTCTGACTCCAAGCGCCAAGGCCCACTTCCTCCCTTTCCCTTCTCTTGGTGGCCCTGGGACGAGAGGCCCCACATCCCGTGCCACTCGGGAAAGGTCGGAGCCCCCCTCTCCCAGGCCTCAGCTCAGAGAACGAGCCGGAGAACCCCACCCAGGAAGGCTCCCGGATGCACGTTAGAAGGGCAGGGAACAGCAGGGCCGATGTCGTGATCTGGGCTCATGGCCAACGGGAGGGAGACATCCAAGAGGCCGTTGCCAATTTATCTTTGGCCTCTTGGCCTTGAACCTTAACGCCCGCAAGTGTGGGGCACCATACTTATGAATGCCAAGCAGGCTACAGTGCAGTTTACACTGGAAGACTCTAGAAGAGGACATCAGTATCGGAAACGCACATGCTTCCTTTAAATTGGGGCTGCGGCAACGAGGGCAGGGTCCTCAGTTTCCTAAAACGTTTCCACAAAGGTCCCTCTGTACTCCCCTCCATGGGAAAAAGTCTTGAAAAACAAAAGTGGCATTGCGCTCCCCACATTTTGTTCCAACCCTGTGGGACATATTTTTCCAGGGGCTGTCTGGTCCGGTTGGTGGACCTCAATATAACAGAAGATGGGATGGCTTCTTTCTCAGCTGTCTCTATGTTACAGGGACGGAGGGGGGTGATGGGGTGCTTTGAGGTAAATTGTCCCCATGCTCTACTTTCTGGGGTTGGTGGGATTTTTTGTTTTTGTTTTTGTTTTTTTCAGGAGGTAGTGGGGATTGAACTGGAAACCTTGTACATGGGAAGCAGGCGCTCAATTACGGACCTACAGGGCTCTCCTCTGGGGTTGGGTTTTATCTGCTCAGGGTGGCTTCAAGGGCCTGCGACCTGTGCAGTTGCACCAAGCCCCTTGCTTGGTTCAATGTTCTGCTGTTGCCCTCTTGAAATTCTCCATACATTTTTTTTTTTTTTTTTTTTAAGATTTTATTTATTTATTCATTTATCCCCCCCTTGCTGCTTGTGCTCGCTAGGTCAGCTAACCCGCCGTGTGGGCGGGCCTGCCTTCACCAGGAGGCCCCTGGGAACCGGACAGGGGCCTCCCATATGGTAAACGGGAGCCCTACCAATTGAGCCACATCTGCTTCCCTCTCCATACATTTTGAACACGAGGCCCTGCATTTTTATTTTGCACTAGGATGGGAAAGAATTATGAGCCAGTAGTCTTGCTACTAGCTAGAAGCTGACCAGCAGGGCAAAGCCAGGTAAAACAAGCAGAGGCCTTAGAAGGGCAGCCAGGCAGAAGATAGCTTCATTGGGAAATTAACCTTGCCGCGCAGCCTGGTTTCCTCTGGTTGACGATGACAAGCACCAAGACCCCTTGAAACAGCTCATCCATTTCCACTCAGTAATAAGAAGTTAAAGGCATATTTTTTTTCCTGGGGAAAAGACAATTCAATTTCTGTGATTGCCTCTTGAATTACCTCCCAACAAGTTAGCTCCTTTTAAAGGACTTTGGTGATTCTGTCTATAGCACATTTAGAAAAACATTAAATTCAAGTCAACAAACATTCCAATAATAGAAAGATAAACAAGCCATAACCCTGCTCTTAGAGATCTTCTAAATATAATGGGGTTGATAAGAGAGTACAGAAGTACAAAAATAAAAGATAGCCTCAATGCCTCAGACATTTCTGGGGGACTTAGGCAAGAGATTACATTGAGGCAGGGAGGAGAGAAGGGCGAGTCAGAAAATTTGATGGAAGAGGTGAAATTTGAGCTGAACTTTGAAGGGTGGGTAGGATTTTGAATAAAAAAAATAATAGCAGCCACTAGTGATTACCACTACCCAATCCGGTACCCCTGCTTTTTGTACAGAGTTTCTATGGGCAGTATAGCCCAGTGTTTATGCTCATGGGCCTAGAGCCCATTTTCAAACCCAGCCGTTGCCACTTGCTGGCTTTGTGACCTTAGGCAAGTTACTTGATGTCTCTGCACCTAATTTTCCTCATTTATGAAATAGGAATGATAATAATAATATATATTTCATAGCATTGTTGTGAGGCTTAAATGCTATAACATTGCTTGAGCTGTTGGAACAGACCCAGGCATTTAGTAAGTGCTCAATAGATGTCAGCTATTAATATTTAGGGAACTGCAAGGAGTCCAGTTCAGTGGTTCCCAAACCTGTCTTATATCAGAATCACCCAAGAAGCTCTTTTTAAAGTAAAGATTGATGTGACACCAAGTATTGGCGAGGACATGGAGCCACTGGAACTTGCACCTACTTGGTAGGAGTGTAAAATGGCACAACCTCTCTGGAACTCGAGCTGGCCGTTTCTCATAAAGCTAAACAGACATCTACCCTATGACCCAGCCATTCCACTCTGAGGTGCTTACCTCAAATAAATGAAAACATTTGTCCCCACACAGTCTTGCATAAGAATACTCACAGCAGTTTTACTCGTTAGAGCACCAAACACTGGGAACAGTGCACGTGTCCATCGATATGATTGGATAAACAGGAGACTGGCATATCCAGAGAATGGAATACTTCTCAGCAAGAAAAAGGAACAGATTATTTAATACATGCAACAACGTGATAGAAAAACCATGCTGAGCAAAAGCACCAGACACCGAAGACTACATGTTACAGGATTCCATTTATATGCAACTCTAGAACAAGCAAAACTAATTTCTGGTGACAGAAAGCAGATCAGTGATTGCCTGGGGATGGTGGGGTGGTGGTGGCAGAGATTGGCTGGGAAGGGGCATGGCAATGGTGTGCTAAAGCTGGCTTGTACTGGTTCACAAGAGCCAGTTGTGAACCTCTCTTCCCAACTCTGCTTTCAGTGACATTACCCTGATACATTGAAATTGGCCATGGTGGGAATACATATATCACAGAGATTGGCAAACACTATAAATGAGAGTTGCCCTCCGCCCCTGGAACCAGTTGTTAAACTTTTACCAGCACACCACTGGGCATGAGGAAGCTTTTGGAAGTGGTCAAATGCTCTCTATTTTGATAGGAGTGTGGGCTGCACAGGTATTGACATTTGTCAAAACTTATTAAATTGCACCCTAAAGCTTTGTGCCTTTCAGTGAAATTCTGGTGCATGCTACAACGTGGATGAAGATGACGTGTTGAGTGAAATAAGCCAGACACAAAGGGACAAATACTCTATGATCTTACTTATATGAAATAAGCAGAAGACACATATTCATAAAGTCAGAAACTTGAATACAGGTTACTCGGGGTCGCGGGGGGAAGGGGAATGGGGAGTTAATGTTTAATTGGTATTGAGTGTCTGTTTGGGGTGATAGAAAAATTTTGGCAATGGATGATGGGGTGGAGGCGCAACTTTGTGTGCTTAACACCACTGAGTTGTATATTTGAAAAAGGGAAATTTTAGGTTGTATATAAGCTACCATACACACACACACACACACACACTCAGAACTA
Organism: Tolypeutes matacus; assembly: GCA_026826555.1. Taxonomy (NCBI): domain Eukaryota; kingdom Metazoa; phylum Chordata; class Mammalia; order Cingulata; family Chlamyphoridae; genus Tolypeutes; species Tolypeutes matacus. The sequence goes on from JAKSZT010034297.1 coordinate 6,631,543, forward strand.
CATAACACAAAGCATGAACTCTAAAGTAATCAGTGAGCTAAAGTTAATAGCATAAATATAATAATACTCTTTCATGAATTAAGACAAAGTTACCACATGAATACAAAATGTTAATCATAGGGAAAACTATGTGTGAGAGGGGGTACATGGAAATAATTTCTGAATGATATTTCTGTAAACCTACAAACTGATCTAATAAAAACAACAAAAAAAGATTTTTTTTTTTAAGATTTTATTTTTATTTATTTATTTATCCCTCCCTTCCTGCTTGTGCTCGTTGTGTACATTTGCTGTGCATTTCTCTGTATCTGCTTGTTTCCCTTTGCTGAATCATCTTGCTGTGCCATGCAGGCTGTCAGCCCACTGTGCCACTTGGGCCAGCTTGCCTTCGTCAGGAGGTCTGGGGAATTGAACCCGGGGCCCTCCATATGGTAAACGGGAGCCCAACCAACTGAGCCACAGCTGCTTCCCAACAAAAAAGACTTTTTGCCTTTCACTGCATATAAATTATGTCTTAATTGTTAAAACTGAGTCCTTTGAAAAAAAGACAGATGGCTGGGTCCTATTTCAGGCCTGCCAAATGGCCTGATATATCCAATTGGGTGCTGGTGCAAGGGCCAGGTTTGGGAACCACTGGTCAAGTATGATGGTTTAGTACGGGATTTATTTTTTAAAATGATAATGATATCAGTGAGAGGTAAGACTGCAAAGAATTCTTGGGAGCAGCTCAGGAAAGATTTTGAATGTCATCCTTGGGCATTTAGGCCTTATTTTGTGGATAATGGGAAGTGTTTGAGCAGTGGAAGTTGCCATGGGGCCATCATTCCAGAGTCAGTATGGAGGCTGGATTTGAGGGGGAAAGACTTGGGGTTCAGGAGACCTGACTGGTTCATTCAAGAGAAAATGTGGATCAGTAATACAATGGTCTCAAAATGGAAAAGTGAGGTGCACCCAGGAGACTTTGCAGAGATAAAGCAGGAGGGAGAGGGGCTAAGTCAAGAAGACTGGTTCCAACTAGAACAACGGATAATGCTTTTGGAGTGCTTACCACGTGCCGGACACAACTTCAACAACATTGCGTGACTTCATTTAAGACTCACAGGTGCTTCATGAGGTAGAGCATTATTATTATTTCCATTTCACAGCTGGAGAAACTGAGGCCCAGAGAGTTTAAGTAATCTGCCCAAGTTCACAGAGCTAGCAAGTGGCCAAACCTGGAGGCCAAACTATTTATGAAATGATTATTTTAAAATTGCATCTTAGATGTACAGTTGGAAGAGTTTTGACAAATGCGTTACTGTGTAACCCACACTCCGATCAAGATGTGGAATGTTACAGTCACCCCAAAAAGCTCTCGGCGGCCCCTTTGCAGTCAAGCCTCTCATCCCCACCATTCCTGGTTCCGTACAGCCACTGACCTGCTTTCTTTTACAACCCGTTTGGTTGTACCTGTTCTAGAAGTTCCTATAAATATATGAAACCATACATACATATTCTTTTGTGCCTCTAGAAGATAGAAATTCAAGAAGATCAGAGAAATAAAGATGGTTAGCTGGGGAGAAATCCTTATTCTCAAATGGAATTTCTGGAAATGTGGACATGAAAGAACGATGGAAAGTTTTTACCTTGATCGTAGTGGCACTTCTGGGATGTTCCGTCTCAGCGGAGTCCTAACTCATTTTTTATTCTGAGAAGGTGGGAAGGGAAGAAGGAGCCAGGGCATGTTTCATTCCATATCAGGTCGTGAGAACCAGGGAGGGGTCTTTGTAAACTCTGAGCAAGCAAAAGGCCACTGATAGTGTATATGTTTCATTTCAGATAATCTAGTGTCTCAGGCCCTATCAAACTTGTGTACTTTATTTTTGGAACTCTTGCTTTTATTTGGTTTCTAGAAATCTCCCAAATAATTCAAACCCCGACCAGAAAACTTGCCTTTTTATGGTCACTTTTGAAGTCCTAATTTGGCCACACCCGAAACCAAGAAGTGAACATCCTGTTCTGTACCCAATGCATCCCATGCCAACTCTTGTGCCAGTGCTAAGCCAGAAGCAGCTTTCTTTTCTTACCAGAAGGAGCCCCCAAGGCAAATCTTCCCTTACAGGGTGGCCAGAGATAGGGAAGCGTTTTCATTTGATAGAGGAAAGGAGACGCTCAGATCGCCAAACTGGACTCCGGGGGGTTTACCGGGGGTGGGGGTGGGGGAGGCTAGGGAAAGGGGCATTTAAGTTTGATTGGTACAGAGTTTCTGTTTGGGGTGATGGAAAAGTTTTGGCAATGGATGGTGGTGATGGAGGCACAGTACTGTGAATGGAATTAACACCACTGAATTATATATCTGAATATGGTTAAAAGGAGGAAAGAGGGAAATTTTAAGTTGTATATGTGTCATTAGAATAAAAAAAAAATTTTTTTTTAAATCATAGGATTGCACAACACAGTGAACCCTAATGTAAACAGTGGACTATAGTTAATTGTATAATTATAATAATATTGTCTTATCAGTTGTAACAAAGGTCCCACACTAATGCAAAGTGTTAATAATAGGGCAACCTGTGTATGCAGGTGGGGAAGTGGTATATGGGAACTGTATATGTTTTGCATAATTTTTTTGTAAACCTACAACTTCTCTAATTAAAAGGAAAAGTGCTAATAACAGTGATCTCTGGGGGTGGGGGTGGGGAAAGGACATTTTCAAATCAAAGAAAATTAAAGCTAAGCTTGTTTTGAGACTCCTGAAGTGTTTCTTGAATAGGAGACACCAGGGAAATGACAAATCAAAACTGACACTCCAGCCAAGCTAGGTAGCAGAACGAGCCTGAGGGTTAACTGCCTGCGGTACTTGTAGGCTCCGCCCTTACAAGCTTTCCTCTGCTCTGCTTCCCAGCCTTTCCTCCAATGGAGGGAGGAACCAAAATAAAATAACACAAATTCTCCTGATCCCCTAGAAAGTGACTTAGACCCCCGTGGGGAGTGGGTAGAGGTGAGGGTCTTCCTGATTTAATGATCCTTCTCACACAGTGAATGTTTGGCTTTGCTCCAGACAGCAGGTGTGTCACCTCTAGATTTTCAGCTCCCCCTGAATGCCTGGCTTCAGCTCCAAAGCAAGCGAAGGCAGGAGTCCAGGGCAGGGGTCAGGGCAGGGGTCAGCGACTGAACTCCGAGGTCTCAGATAACTCTCAGAAATCTACATTCTTCTTTCCCCATCCCAGCCTCCTGCCTGGCCCTCTTCTAAATATTCTTTTGTTGTTGTTTTTTGTTTTTTATTATTTTTTTATTTTATTTTTTTAAAATATTCTGATTGCAACTCAGCACCTTACTTTAAAAAGAGACGGAGGGGAGCGGGCGTAGCTCAGTGGTTGAGCACCTGCTTTGCATATATGACGTCCTGGGTTCAATCTCTGGTACCTCCTCAAGAAAAAAAAAGTGGAAACAAACATAAGGGGAGAGTGCAGCCATGGACCAAAGTAGACTTATTATTATTGTAGTAATGAAATAACTTGTAACTTGTAACACTGATACAAAGATAGTGGTTACCAGAGCTTCTGAGGGGAGGGAGAGGAGGGAAGGAAAGAAGAGGTGGAACATGGGGCCCTGGGATTGTCCTGCACAATATTGCAATGACGGATACAGGCCATTATCCCTTTTTTTCAAAACCTATGGAACTGTCCAGTGCAATTAGTAGGCCATAATGTAAACTATAGACCTTGGTTGGTAGCATTGTTTCAATATTTGTTCATCAACTATAACAAATGTACCAAACTCACGTAAGATGTTATTAATAGGGGAAATGTGGAAGGAGAGAGGGTGGGGTATATGGGAATCCCCTATACTTTCGATGTAACTTTTCTGTCATCTAAAACTTCTCTAAAAATAGTTTATTACATTAAAAAAAGAAAAAGAAACCATGTATTTATTTATTTAAAAATTTAAAGTAACTTTTTACATACCCAGAATCCTTTCTGTGCCCTAAGTGGCATTTTAATTGTATATTGGTCTCTTTCTTTTCCCCAGAAAAAAACCCGCCTTCCCTAAGCTGGGATTTTTTCAGACTAGATTTAGCATTTAGGCAAAGATGCATAAAGGGACTGAAATAGCTTAGAGCAAAATTCTTGTTAAATTAGTGGGACTTTGGAATCTCCTCCATGAATTTAACTCTGCTTGCTCAGCTCTCTCATTCAGAACTAGGCTTTCTCTCCTGTCCCTCCCAGCCCATGCCAAACACCTCCTCTCTTTCTCCCTGCTCACCCATCTCTGACCTGGTCAGGCCACCCCTTCGCTGCCCACATCACTCAGGTCTGCTGGAATTAGCCACCCCCTTCCCAGGCCTGGTTCTTTAGGAACAGACTCCAGCCCCTTCCCCCTGCACCAGGTCTTCCTACCTGCAAATGCCTCACATGAACCAAACCTAACTTTCCCCAGAGAGGAGCCCTTGAGCTTTCTGCTCTTGTGCATCTCAGCAGCCTTTTCTGACCAGAAGTCCTGGCTGGCCAGAGGAACCATCCTTTGACTTCTAGGACTCTTTCCCAAGACCTCAGTGCAAGCTTCTTTCTGCTCCCCTGCCCCTCTTAACTACTCCACCATCCAGCTCACGCTGTCTCACGGTGCTCAACTTGGTGACTTCCATCTCATCTCCACTATCCTCCCACTGCCCACTGGCATAAGCCCTTCATTCATCTTCATTCATTCATCAAACATTTATTTTTTATTTATTTATTTATTTTTTATAATTATACTCTTTTTTTTTTTATTATGGGTAAAAATCAAAATTCTCAAAATACATACAAACATTTGCAAAATGATATATAAATATATATGCATACATGTGTATTTGCTTACAAAAATATTGTTTATATATATATATATACATATATTTTAAGAGGTGCTTAGATTACCCAAAATATTACACGGAAACCACTGGGATTCCCATGTTGCCCACCTCCCACACCTCCCATCACCTCCCACACAAACATCTCCCACAGTGTGGCCCACCACCCTCAATGAACTTACACATCCTGGAGCCTTGCCACCAACCATAGACCACAGTTCACACTGTAGACCACACTCTCTCCCACTCAGTTCTGAGTGGTGTGTGCTGATTTAAAATGTCCTACATCCGTTGCCACAACAGTACTCAGGACAACCTCCAACTCCCAAAGAAGCCACTGTATTTCAACTGCTCGTCCCCTCCCTACCCCAAAAGTGTCAAGTGGCCACTGGCTCCACCTCATTGTTATAATTTCTTGCATTGCTAGAATCACCATATGTGAACAAGAGAATAACATCAAGTCCACTCTAGTCCATAGTTCTTCCCCCAATCCTGAGGGGACTGGGATGGTGATGTCCACTCCAACTCCAAGTGAGAGAGGGCTTATATCCCATGGATATGGTGGGTGGGATGATCCTGCCTGCAGATGTAGGCCCTCTCCATTCCCTGGGATGGCCATTGCCCATCGTTGTCTCCTCACCAGGTGACTTGGATGATTCCATTGAGCTGTAGGGTAGGAGTTGCACTCCACCTAGATTTCATGCACACCTGGCACATAGGTAGGCGGGAGGCTCCAGTCTCTGGAAGTATACCTAAAAACTCCAGCATCGCATATAGGTTTGAATAGAAGGGACTGGTGAACCATGTGCAGGGAGGACTTATTTGAGTCTAATTCTGTCACTCTCAGGAGCACAGATTCCAAAATAGAACCCACTGATAACGCATCAGTCTCTGGGGCTATCCCCCCTTATATAGGACCAGGGTGTCTCCGGAGCTCTCAGGAACCCCACTGAGTGGGGTGATAGGTACTTAGATGTTCTATGAGCTCCTACTGAGGTGTGCGTAAGAGTTACCTCTGGAATGACCTCCCGACTCTCTTTGAAGTCTCTTAGCCACTTGAACTCATTTGTCTTTACCATTTCCCCCTTTTATTCAAGGTCTTTTTCCAGTTGTGTTGCCAGTTGGCACTTGGGAAAAGTTTTCAATTAGCAATAACATCAAACATTTATTGAGTGACTACTCTGTGCCAAGCCCTGTGCTGGGTCCTGGGCGCAAAGATGAGTCAGATGCAGTCACCCTCTGAGCTGACATGCTCATTCAGTCATTTCAGGGGTTAAGCTATTGAAATACTCCTCTGCCAGTTGGTAAAGAACCATTTCCCCAAGGACCCCCAGCTCCCATGAGGCATCAGGTCTCCCTACCATTTAACAACTAAATGGTGCATTCCAATTTATCCTTCTCATAGAGCTTTTAATCAAATGGTAGACACTTAAGACTTTGGTAGCGCTCAAAATATTTCCTTCTTCCAGAATCTCAAGCTGTAAAACCGACCACAAACCACCTTTTCTTCTTTCCCCACTTCTCTCTGTCCCACTTCCACTCAACACCCTTTTTGTCCTCCTGCTACCAGCGTTCTCAACTCTTACCTCCAGCCTCCCTAATCACCTATGAGCTCATGGCCAGCCATTTCTACATGCTTTTGTCATCCTCCACTTTCTCTCTTTCATGCCTTGACCTTCCATCCTTCTTGCTTGGCCAGCCCATCCCTGGAGAACATGACACCTGCATTCCCCACGTTGCTTTCTGACCTACTTCTCAGGAACCCCACCAGGGAAAGGCAGAAAGCCAGGTGCCCTGAGAGTTTTGCACTCTTGGGCTACTAGACTTCAGCTATGCCCTCCCTGCTGCTTGGCAGAATTTCCCCCACATTTCATTGCCTCACCATGACTCCTTCTTCATCTTCAACCTCTCCCCTTGGCCTTCAGATACACCCAGGTCTCTGTTACCCCCACCTTGTAACAGAGATATTTATTTCTCAAAGAATATCTACATGTTCCCCCAAATTTCCCAGCACCCTTGCAGTTAGGTGGAGCCATGTGACTTGTTCTGGCCAATGGGCTTTGAGGGGAAGTAACTAGTCCCTCTGGGCTGAAGCATTTCAAAGGCAGAATGTGGCTTTCCAGCTCTCTTTTACTTCCTTACTGAGTGAAAGCCACTGGCTGAGGAGGTGGCCTCACAAGATGGGAGTATCCTTGATCCCTGAGCCTGGATTTGGAGGAGAGGGGTCTTGAAGAGTTGCTTGAACAGCATAGGAATATTTGTAAAAGAGAAATAGAACTTTGTTGTATGTCATTAAATTTTAGAGGTTAATTAGTTATGTCAGGTAGGCTAGTGTTATCCTGATTAACAAATCCCCTCAAATAACAACTGATCACCTTCCCTTGAGTCAGCTACTCCCTCAAGTTTCTACCCTATTTCCTTATTCTTTCCATAGCTGGATGACTTGAATAGAGGGCCTATATCCATAGCTACTGATTTCCTTTTTTCTCCACAATTCATTCCTTAATCCCTGGTCCCTGCCCCACCGCTTTACCAAATTATCCACTGCAAAGCTCCCCTTGATGCTCAGAACCCCAAATCCAACAGCCATTTCAGTGGCGCCAGCCCCTCTGCAGGCAGGTGATACAAGAGCCTACTCTGTACTTCTTTGACCCTTTTTCTGGTACCTCCTGAGTTCCCATCTTGTTCCCCTTTTCAGATTACTTTACTAGCTATATCCTCTCCCTCCTGTCCCCTAAATATAGTCCTTCAAAAGGACTTAGCCCCAGCCTTCTCTTCTCTCTGTACTTCTTTAAAAAAAAAAAAAAAGATTTATTTTATTTATTTATTTCTCCCCACCCCCTTGTTTGCACTTGCTATGTCTGTTTGTTGTGTGCTCATCTTCTTTTCAGGAGGCACTGGGAACCAAACCCGGGACCTCCCAGGTGGGAGGGAGGCGCCAAATCACTTGAGCCACCTCCGCTCCCTGCTTTGTTGTGTCTCTCATTATGTTTTCCTCCTTCTTTCTCTTGTTGCATCATCTTGTTGCATCATCTTTTTGCATCAGCTCACCATGCCAGCTCTCTGTCTTGCTCATCTTCTTTAGGAGGCACTGGGAACTGAACCTGGGACTTCCCATGTGGTAGGTGGGAGCTCAATCACTTGAACTAATCCACTTCCCCCTTTTCTCTGTACTTTCTCTCACCCAAGCTATGGCTTCAATGTCCCTGACCACGCCTGGGACTCCAAATCTATTTATGGTCACTGCTCTCAAAGAGCTGCAGGCTAACGGTGTACACCCTGAGCTCTTCCCAAACTCCAGGACCACAGTTCTGACCGTGGATGTTCTCGTACCGTAAGTGTCAAAAACAAAACCCACTTACTCTCTCTTTTCTTCCAGCAGCAAATCCTTTATTCTGTCCTCCAAATCACATGGACATATCTCCATTCTTAGAGCTGCCCAGGCTTAACTTCTGGGACCTACCTAACCAACCCCTCTCCCTCCACACATACTGCAGAAAATTCTCGGTTCAGGTAGATTCTATTTCATATTCTCCTCAATCTCTTCCTTCTTTTCCATTCTCTCAGAGTAATGAGTCTTGTTACTTGCCTTTGGAATTCTGCACAGCCTCCTCCCTGGGCTCCTGGCTTTTTCTTTTCCTCCCTCTTCCAGTCTCCTGTCTAATCAAGTTTCCAAAGGTTTGGCTCTCTCCCTGCACCTTCAGTGACTCCCCAGTTCCTCTGCATTAGTCCAAACTCTTCAGCCTGATATTCGGGGCCTTGCACATTATGACTTGCCCAGGCTTATTTTCCCAGGTACACATCCCTCATACCCCAGGCAAACTGGTTTATTTCTTGTTCTCCAATGCCCAGGGCTCTCCCCACCCTGGCCCTTGCTGAGGTTACCCCTGCCCCTGGAATGCCTTCCCCCAACTCCAGCCCCCATTGCTGCATAGAGAATTCTGCCTATCTTTCAAGGCCTATTTTAAATACCTTTTTCTCTATAGACTTCCTAGTCCCCTTGACCTTATATGTTTGTTTGCTCCCTCTTTTGCATCCTTAGACTGTTTTGTCTCTTATGAGTTGGGATAAAAACATGCTTGTCCTTTCTTGCCACCATCTTCATCCATATGACACTCTGCTGCCTGGTTTGTGAAGGCTCTGCCTACCTGCTATTTTTAGAAATGGAATTTGTTCTGGCTCACTCTCAGGAAGCCTGTGCTTATGTTGTACTCTCAGTCACAGGATTAGATCTCACTTCAAGTGGGGGATTATCAATGAAGCTGGAGCCTGGGCTTTCCTGGACCCCATTTCTGTGAACACTTTTTGAAGTAGGCAGGTTTGTTGTTTTTTTCTGGCATCCTGAGCTATACATGGACACAAACGAAACCTGGCTGCTTTGCATGAGCCGGGGGGCCCTGCAGCCAGGTTGCTCTTCTCGAGAACATTCTGGCCAGCCTCATCGCGACGAAACCTGCCTCTCCTTTGCTGTACCAGAGAGGCCAGGCAGGTGTCTGAAAGGGAATTCGGTCCAATCTGGGACTCTTTGGGTGCCCATGAGGTCCCCAGCTTTCTGCCAGGAAACTAGGGCTTAGGGAACCTATTGGGTGAAAATTGAGCCACAAGTCTGGGCAGCAGCTGATGGAGGACACTAAATCTGGAGGATAAAATCCTGAGGACAAAGTTGGGAGCTAACTGGGCAGCAGATCCCAGGGGAGGAAAGAGAGCCATCCCTGCTGGGGTGGCCGGCGTGGCTGCTGAGGGGGCTGGGCTCTGCCCTGATGACCCACCTCTCTGTGGGTCAGGGTTTCTGTGCACAGTGCAAGGGAGGACCCCAGAGATAATGCTGACCGTGACGAGCACTCATTAATGTGAAGCTTTTGTCATACAAAGACAGAGGGAGACGCAGTGTGGACCAAAATCTCCTACCCTCCCATAGTGCCCAATAAGCCAAGTGATGACCGGGAGGGCCTTCCAGATCCCCTGATCCAAAGGCTCCCACAGGAGGGCAGCAGGAAGTGGTGGGCTGGGGAGGGGGGGATGGCTGGAGAATATGTGCCCACTACCCCAGGTATTTTCAATATTGGTCAGTCCTGCATGGGCCAAACCACACTCATTGGCAGGCCAGCTGGCTGCAGACACCTGTTCTGGTCCAATTCCCTCATTTCACAGACTGAAGCCTGTTATCACACAGCCAGTTTAGGGGAGAGACAAAAACTCAAATCCAGGTCTCCTTGTGGCTCTTTCCACTCAACCTCACCACCTTTTGGTTTGAGCCACAATAGAAAACATTGGAATACAGGATCCTCAGGATTGGGGAATGAACTATGGACTACACTGGACTAACTGATATTCTACTATAGACTTATTATGATTCTAACAATGGAAGAAATTACAACATTGATGTGGAGGCGGTGACCACTGGAGGCTCTAAGGGCAAGAAGAGGGGAAAACAGGTGTATTACGGGGGCATTTTCCAGGACTTGGGAATCGTCCTGAATGACACTGCAACAACAGATACAGGCCATTATATATTTTCCCATAACCTACAGAATTGTGTGGGAGAGAGTGTAAAGTACAATGTAAATTATTAACTATGCTCAGTGGCAATGCCCCAAAATGCATTTATCAATTGCAGTGAATGTAACACACTAATGAAGGATGTGGTTTATGTGGGAAAACGTGGGAGGTATGGGGCGTGGGGCATATGAGAATCCCTGTATTTTTTATGTAACATTTATGTAATCTAAGTATCTTCAAAAAAATAAATATATATATATATATATATTTTTTTTTTTTTTAAAGAAAAAACATTGGGATACTTTTATACAAAACCAAAGAAGTTGGGTTCCCCGTGAGTCTGAAAACACATGTAAGAGAAGCAACGGGGAAGTAAATGGCTCCTGTAAATCTTCATGTAGCAGTCTGGCAATCTGATCTTCAGGACCAGTGTGAGCTCAGAGAAAAGTTCAATCCAAGGATGAACAAACAGTACAGTTAATTTTTTTCAAAACACTCTGCAGAGCTGAAAAACAGCATGTTCCAAAACAAATAAGTTCTGTTGACTGAAAGTGTTTTTACTCAAATCATTGTTTATTGGCCTCACTGTTAACTGAAGGCTTTTTTTTTAAAAAGCTGTTATCATTGTTAAAAATTCACTGTTTCTAACATAGTGAAAGTTTTGGTTGTTTTGTTTTGTTTTGTTTTGTTTTAATGCCTAAAGTCAACATTCTCTCTGTTCTTGGGTCAGGCTCTCCCTGAGGTCTGGGAAAGATTGTGTTCCATGTGGGGTCTAGAAAGGCAAGTAGTCCCTGCTTGAGGCTGCGCCTTATCCGGAGTTGGGCAGTGGGTCCCAGGGTCCGACTGAATGGCTCAGAGGCAGGCCCGGCTCCCCTCAGGAGCAGAAGAGCTGTGCCTGACAAGCTCGCCCAGTCTCTCAGTCTCAGTCTCTCCGGGCAACCCCAGCAAGCCCTGGTGTAGTAACAGAACTGTGGGCTTTCGTAGCAGCCCGGGAACCCAGAGTGTTTTGGTCTTCGCAGTGAGATGACCTGAGAACTACGACCTTTGGGTTCTAACCCCACGGAGGAGCCTTTAGCCTTCATGACTAAGTGGGCCTTGCAGTGGCCTTGGAGGAGGCTGACCAAACCCAGGTTCCTTCTGCCACCCCGGTGCCCTAGAGAAGGCAGAGCCAAGCATATCACCAAACAACTCACCTTGCTGCTCTTTGCTTATGACTAGAGCTGTAAATGTCCTCTCAGGGCTGGTCATCCACTGGCTTTTGATGTCTCTTAATGTACATTCTGCTCTGACACCCATGCTGTGTTGTTGCAAACACTCTGGGAGTGTCGTATTAACCTGAACACCCTTACCTGAGCCAGGTGTAAGTCCCTTCCCCATCTCCACCTTCCCTGGCTTCTCTCCCACCCCTGACCCCCACCTCAGCCTCTCCTCCACTTGCTCCAAGCCTGTCTCTTACTGGTGGTCCCTCCTCCCCTCTTCTTTCATCCAGCCCTGCGCTGGCTTGGAACCCGTGGCTGATCCTTTCCCCAATCTTGTCATCTTTACACCCCTTCTCTGCTTCCCTATGCCCGAGACCTTTGTCCTCCATCCGCAACGAAACCTGAAATTTAACATACTTGACCAGGCTCCTTAAATCTTGCCCCTCCTTTGAAGCTCTTTCCTGACACGCCCACCTGTCGATACCCCTCCTCATGTGTTTTGTTAGTTCCCCTCTCTTCCCTGTGGGATGAGCTGGGAAGATAGCACTGGTGCCCAGCATTGGCCTTTCCCCAAACCATCCTGTTATGTAGATGAACACAGGGCACAAAGGAAAAGTTTAGACTGTTTTTCAAATTGAAGCTCACCACTCATTAGTGGGTCCTAAAATCATTTTAATGGATTGTGACTAACATTAAAACAAGAAAAAGAAAAGTATCAGAGTACCTCACCCGTAGTAAGGGTGAGTATTGATTTGCGACACTTTTGCTTCAGCTGTTCGTGTGTTTGTGTTTCAAGTCTCAGTGTAAAATATATTTCTTCCTGGGGGTTGCAGCCAAAAAAAATTGAAAGTCCCTGGTCTAAAGAATGAACCAAGACACTGAAGACCCAGGTGACTCAATGAAGGTGAAGGGAGCGAGGGTGGTTAAAGGAATGTACATTATTATGGAGGCTCAAAAGTCTTTGCATTCCTTAGAGCTCCTGGAAGTCACACAGACAGGGACTCCCACTCTCCCAAATCTGGGAGGAAGAGGGCCCAGTTTGGGGGTGACTACCAGGGAATGTCTGTAGAAACTGCAAGATTCATACCCAGACTCTGACTCAAATTCACATACAAATCAAAAACCGAAATCTTAATTAGTTGTAATCAAGAAAAAAAGAAAACTCAAAAGGAGTATGGATCTTTGAGAGTCTTCCCTGCATCTCCATCTGTTACTTCTCCAGCCCATAAAATCAAGGCCCAGAGGACTTGTCCAGGGGAAGGGGGCCAGCCAGAGTTTGGAAAGCTGCCAGCTTCTTCCATCCACTCGCTGGATGCTACCACTTAAAGTGCAACAGAACGTGAGTTGGGTCCCTGGAAGGGAGCAGGCCGGATTCCAATGTGTCCCACACACCCTTGGCCTTGGGCAGGGGCGGTCAGGCTGGAGTCATTGGCAATAAAAAGTCAGCACGTTTTCCTGGTTTCCTCGGATCAGGATGACCGGAGGTCTGAGGTCCTGGGACAGGGTCTCCAGCCAGGCCATGTACAGCGAGCTCGGGCACTTCCCCTTCCTCCCGATGGGTAAGGTGCTGCCAGGCAGGAAGAAGCAGCAGAAGAGAAATTACCAACAGCCTTATTTATTGCCCCCTGCAGAACTCTCTCTTCCCATCCACCCTAACAATGACCTCCGTGCTCTCCTTGAAAACCTTGCATCAAATGTATCATAAAACATTTCTAGTCCAAGCCATGGCCTGTAAGACCCATGTGATCTGGCCCTACCAACCCCCAGGACCTTATCTCCTACCATCCTCTCTGCCTGACTCATACCTCTTGGCCACAATGGCCTTCTTTCCATCTGGAAATAAACACAAAGCTTGCTCCTGCTCAGGGCCTTTGCACCTCATTTTCTCCCCACCAGGAAGGCAGTGCTCCATCTCTCCACCTGGTTGGCTCCATATCAGGAGGGTCTCGGCTCAAATGCCACCTCTTTCTCTGATCACCCTCTCCAAAGCATCTCTCCCATCTCTTTTTAGCATGGCATCCTCTTTTATTGCTTCATAGCCCTTTGCACTCTCAAAGCCATCTTTTCCTTCTTTTCTTTTTTGGCTTGCTGTCTATCTCCTGCCACTAGAATCTAAGTTCACTCAAGAGCAGGCCAGGTCTGTCTTGCTCGCCACCCTCTCCCCTGTGCCTAGAACATGGCCTGATGGGGTGGCCTCAGTGTACACCCTTAGGAAGTGCCCCCCACCCCAGTCAGTGCTAGCCTCACCTCCCCAGCTGCACACACTGCTGTGGCCATAACATTGTGATGGTTCAGTTGAGGGTCTTCTCCTGCCTCCTGCCCCCTTGGAGGGCCCTGGGAGCCCACAGCTTTTGGAGAGCTCCCTTGTCTGAATCATGTGAGGCTGTGCAAATACCAAGATGCCCCAGGAATGCTGCTCAGCCACATTTTCACGGCCATTTCAGGAAATGAACTTTCTTCCATCTTGAGAATCCCAAAACGCACTGGGATGGCCATAGCTGCCCCGCTCTTGGAAAAGGCAGTCTCATGGAGACCCAGCTAGAGTTCCAAGAAGTGGGGGTACCAGCAGTTTATACGGGACAGCACTCTACAGTTTGTTTTCCCAAAGCACATCCCCAGCCATTATTTCATCTGAACCTCAAATCGACCCTGAGAAATGGATAGGGCCCACAGCACCAGCACCGCGCCCTCATTCCCAGCTGAGGGACCCCGGCAGAAAGGAGGATGCCGTGCATGCCTGGGGTGCAAAGCACAGGTGCTGGTGCTAGAGAAGCCATGTCTGAGCCATGGTGTTGCACTTCCTCAGCCATGTGGCTTTGGGCAAGAGGCTCACAGCCCCTGTGCCTCCATTTTCCCCTCCTTCAAGTGAAAGCACAAATGCCTCCCTTATGGGATGTGTGGAGCTCTAAAGAAGACAAAGCATGTAAAGGAAGGGCCCAGTGGCATGATCACGGTGGTAAGCACTTCACACCAGCAGCAGCTAGTATTACTGGCCAGTGTTTCCCAGCGTGAAGTGGCCAGGCTGGTGAGGGGCAGAGTTGGGACTAGAACCCACATCTTCCAGTCTTCCCACCCCAGTTGTCCTGCTCATCACCCCCCGCTCCCCCCCCCCCAACACCCCTCTACTGAGAAGGCCGAGAACGCCAACTGGGGTCCCCAAACAGCTGCTCCATATTTAACATTCCATCCTGGGCACTTCACTAGGACAACACATTGTCCTCCTTTGAAAAGCAAGCCCCTCAGGACTGGGGGAGGTGGGTGGGGACAAGGGCATTTCATTAAGCTATAGTCATCTTAGAATTTGTCTGCCTGCTGACTTTCTGGAGAAAAGGAAGAGGAGATATTAAAACCAAACTTTCCTAATTTAACTGTTACATCAAAGGCTGAAAACACCCTCCGGGAATACTACATCATTTTCAAGGCTGAATTCAGAAATTTCAGAAGTCTCGAGGGAACGGGTGGAGTGCCCCGGCAGCAAAGAACCCCCACTTCCCCTAGCGTCAGTCCATGACTGAATGCTCTACTCCTGCTCACAGAATGTACATGACTTAAGCTAGTAACCTTAGGAAATGAAGGTGCTACGGGTACAAAGGAACTCTTTGTTCCTGATTACATCTCTTAGCCATTAAGAAGGGCAGCCTCCCATCTGACCTAGCTGCCTCATGGTAACTTGACAAAACCCAAGTTCCAGGCTGCAAGATTCAATCCCCACTTAACAGAGATCCTGACCAATTTGCTTGACATCTCAGAGGCTCAGTTCCTTCGTTTCTAAAAGTAGAGAGGGGGGTGACAGTAGAACCGTGTCATAGAGTTTTTTTTTTTTTTTTTTTTAGGAGGTGCCAGGGATTGAACCCACGACCTTACATATGGGAAGCAGGCACTCAACCACTGAGCTACATCTGCTCCCACGTCATAGAGTTTTGAAAATTGGTAAGTCCTGATACCTTGAATATCACAAGCACTCCATCAATAAAATGCAATGCTGATTATTACAATTTTCTCCTAGCAAAAGTATTTTTCCATGATAAAAGCAGTATAAATTCATGAAAGAAAACAGAGGAAATATAAATTAAAAAGTAGAAAAAAGCTAGCTAAAAGTATGCATAATCCCATCATCCAAACCCAACCACTGAAAATGCTTTAGAGCATTTTTCCTGTCTTTGTTTTACTTTCTTTATATATACACTTTTTAACTTAGTTGATTCCTATCATATGTAAAATACTGTATATTGCTTTTTGAAGTTTAATATTAAGCACTAAATAAACATAATTTTTGTAAACATCATTTTAATGTTATACAATATTCATGTTCTTTCAACCTACTGTTATTATCATTTAACTCTCCAGGACATGTGAAAAAAGTATCTGGTGGTTTTTGTCAAAGGAAAGGAGCAAGGCCCCCTAAGAACAGAAAGTCAGGCCTGGTTTTATTTGTAAAATGGGGTTAGCCACAGTCCCTGCCCTCAGCAGGCAGCCCAGGGTTAGGAAGAGAGGTGAGCTGAAACTGTGGAGCAGGTACAGCAAGGTGGAAACCCGGTCCCAAGTCCTTTTAGAAACAACTGAGAGCAGGGGTGGATCATCTTAGAAGCCTTCAGGCTAACCCCGTAGTTGGGGTTTAGGGGTGGGGTCACTGTGGTGGGGGCCTGTGTTGGGTTCGAGGAAGGGCTTGGTGGTTCACTCTACCTGGACCAAAGACTCACCTGGGGGAGTTTGTTTAACATTCAGTTTCCAGGACCCTGCCCAGATCCATGAAACCAGACTCCTCAGGGGCGCAGACTGGGACCCCTGCATTGAAAGAATGCACCTGAGAGCCTCGTTATCTGACCGCTTTGGGAAACCCAGCTCTCCAATGTGCCTGCGAGGCACCTGGGGCTGTTCAAACCCATTTTTCAGAGGGATCACTGGCTGCCAGGGTTTTATTTAGACTATAGCAAAGGACTTCGCTTTGAAGGGGAAATCTATAGAAAAAAGAGGAGTCTGAACCCGGCAGATCAGGAATAGGCAGTTAGTCCAGGCAAAGGTCGCTGGATGCTTAGAAAGCTGGTTCACCAGGTGTTGGGCTTCTGCCAGCTGTGCAGGCTAAGCTGAAGGTAAGAGCAGTCGTTAAGCAGGTTCACTGCCCATAAATGGCAAACAGCAAGTGCTGCCTCAGACAGGCCCTAGAAAATGGCTCAGGTATGTTCTCAGAAACACTGGACAACGTGACTTTGTCATTTCGCCGAGGTTTGGGGGAATTTTTCCTTCACTAGAATTTCTGGACTCCACCCCAGATCCTGATCTGGAAGGAATGGAGGAATTTGCATTTTCCATGCTCCTCCAGTGGTTTTGGTGAAGGTGACCTCAGACTGAGCTTTTAGAAATGCCTCTGAGCTGGAGACTAGTAAGGCAAAGATGCAGCTGCTGTGTCCTCTTTGTGAGCTGGCCTGACGGCCGGGCCCTTTGGGTAATGGCTGTAGCTACCACTGTGGGGTGTGACGCTGTGGGCAGGTGGCTTCTCTAAGGTGACTAGACTCACAATTATTTGCATCAGCTAATTCCACGGAGGGTGGGGGCTTGGTTTTCCTCCATGAGGTATGGAGGTGGTGGGAGAGTGGGAGGGGGTCACCTCCCATGATGAAATTCCTCCTCTGATGGCTTGGGAGACAGACTCATTTAAATGGCAAATCATGGTATATGGAGCAAAAGAGAATCTTAGGAAAATTTTAGTTTAACTCTTTTTCTATAATTAAGGAAACTGAGGTTCAGAGAGAGTGGAGTTACTTGCTTAAGGACAAACAGTGAAGCTAAAGGCAAAGATGGGGTACAAACCTGCATCTCTGAACAGAGGCAGCACTCAGCAAGCCAGGGTCTGGCACACCTAACCCTACACTCACTGGTGCCATACCCAGGAAAAGTCCAGAGAGCCATCCCAGGACACATCCATCTTCACTGTCTTCCACTCTGACCCAGCTCCCAGCCTGGGCTAACCTTCCCTAGGAACATTGTCTGCCAGGTGATGGGCTAAAGCTTAGAGATAAACCCAACCCCCTTCCTGTCACAGTTCTTACGTCAAAGAAAACCCAGAGCACTTTCTTTGTACAGAAAATTACTTCCCTAAAAACCCTGGGAAGCACTTTCTGGCAGAGCCAGCTTCATCGGTGGGCAGCCACTGTGGTCACACAGGGCCCTGCACTTAGACCCCACGCTTCCTTTAAGGCTCTGCTCTCACCGCCATCTTGAAATTCTTAATAATTTTTGGACAAGGGGCCCCACACATTATGTAGTCAGTCCTGGTTTCAGGGTATGAAAAAAACGTGTTTATCAGGCTTCTTGGTCATCCTGCAGCATTCCCAGGCGGTCAGCCCTCAGGAACTGTAACAAAGACCTGCTTTCCCTCTGAGCTGGGCCTCTCTCTGAGAGGCACTGAGCAGGGGGCTCGGGGGCTTGACTGACCATGTGCTTCCTACCTGCCGCAGACAGAGCAGACCCACACTGAGACCCTCTCTGTGCCATCGTCACCTTCCAGCTCGCCTCCCGCTCACACAGCCAACACCTGCCAGAGGCAGCTCACAATGGGACATGGGCAGCAGGGGCCAGTGGAAGTGGCACCAACCTCTAGTGAGGGCAGGAAATGGCCAAGGAGGGCCAGGTGGTTCCCAGACAGCCAGGAATTGAGTTCCTTCTGGAATGAGCTGGGTCCCCTCTGCCAAGATGAATTTGGTAGGAAATGGTGGCAAATGAGGGGAAAGCAGTGACAAGAGGGGAGTCAGTGATGCCTGGGGCATGTGAGGGCTTAGAGCTTGGACCCGAGGCAGCAAGTCCAAATGGCACTCAGGAGAGGGGTTTGGGGCAGACTGCAGGCCCCGCTGCGTGCTGAGAACCCAGCTGTGCTGTTGACAAGTGCACTGGGCCCTTGGGCCCCCCTGGGAAGGCTCGGTCCTCAGCTGTGCCCACATCCTGAGCCCCTTCCAGAGCTGACACCCTTCACCTCCGTAAAAAGCCTCTTCTCCTGCCAGACACTACTTACATGACGACGAGAGCAGCGTCTCGGGAGTAATCCAGCAGAATCTCATTCAGCCTCACCTGGCGAAGGGACTGGGGCAAGGAAAGCCCAGTGGTCATTTCCTACCTTCTCCTGAGCACCAGCCCCCCACACACCCCCACTAAGCCCAGGTGCAACTTTTTACATTTAGAACCAGATACATGACTCATTCCCCTTAAATAATTGTAGACTCTCCTGTCTCCAGGAAGGAAGCAGACCCTCATAGGAAGTGAGTGCCAAGCTCACCTCCTCCAAGAAGCCTTCCTTGGTTTTTCCTTGTCTGACTTTATTACTGTGTCTGCTGGGAGAGTGCAGAGAGAGAGAGAGTACTTTGACTTCGCTTTGGAAGCACTAGTTCAAATCTCAGCCCTGATATTTCACAGCAGAGAAAACCTGAGCAAGTTACTTTGTCGCCACCCCCACCCCAGCTTCATTGGTAAAATGGGTATAGTAATGTACTCCCCTGGGGAACTGGGGGAGGAGTCAATGAGATGATGTGTTCAAAGCAGCAAGCACTGGATAAGAGGCAAGTGGACTCAGAGGGAGGCTGCACACTCCACTTCCTCTTTAACGGAGTCCGCAAGAGCCTCCTTTGGACACTGCAGCTTGTTCAGCGTTTTCCAAAGAGCCTTACGTGCCCTTTGGGGCAGTGTCTCCAGGGCAGACAGATTAGAGACTTCTCCAAAGCTTGTGTGTGGGGGTGGGGAGCGGGGAGTCCCGCCCACCCTAAGGCCTGGCTCCAAGTTGTTCAGAAAGGATTTACACTCAGGGTCTGATGGTGGAGGGTCGCCCTGATTTAAGAGAAGGGAAAACCCAGAGGAAGTGGGTTTCTCAACCTCCTCACTGTTGACTTTTTGGGCCAGAACATTCTATTTTGTGGGGACTGTCCCGTGCCTCGGAGGGTGTTTAGCAACACCCCTGGCCTCTACCTACTGGACACCAGTCCCCCTGCCCCTGCACTGCACCCAGCCCCCCGGAGCCCACAGGGAGCAGAAGGGTTCTTCCCCTCCCCGCCCTTCCACAGCTGCTTGACGCCTCCAGGGCCACAGCAGCCATTTTAAGAAGCACTTCCCCCACATACACACCCTGCCTTCGCCCTTACGAGGGAAGGCTGAGGACACAGCTTTAGGGGAGACCTTTTGAAAAAGCACCAGGTGGTGTGTCCCAGCTCCAGGCAGAGCTCGGCCAGGTTACCCTGGGACAATGATCCCTTCACTCTCACTTGTTCCCTCCCCCCCTCTCCTCCCAGGAACAGGGAAGGAGCAGGAGAAGGCCTCAGGCACCCTCCCCAGCAAGGCCCTTCTCCACCACGCACCTTGACTCTGTTTCTGTTCAGCTCCTCATCAGAGATCTTCCAGGGGCAGTCCCGCCTCATCTCGGCGACAGAGGCCTCATCTTTGAAGCCATCATTCAGGCGGAAGGGCGCAACCATGTCCTCAAAGCGCTTGGTGCTGGGGACAGAGAGAGGAGGTGAGACCGGTGGAGAAGGCTCAGTTTCCAGGGAATTAGAGGTGGGTGCCCCAGGGACATACTTCTCAGGCTGAAGCCCATTGTGACACAGTTATTTATATCAAAGCGCTGATGGGAGAGTCTGACATTCAAGCCAACTTCCACAAGTCCTCCACAGCCACCTGATTAAGCTCTACCCTCTACCCATCCGTTCATTCAGCCAAGATTTCCTGAGCACCCCTGGGATGGCAACAGTGAATGAATCAGACTGTCCTGCATCCTCCTGAAGCACAGTCCGCTGGGTGATAATCAAATAGGCAGATATTTACAAGTGGGGAATTTTATGAAGGTACAAACTGAGTCCTGCAACAGAGAATAGCAGGGGTGGGGAAGGCCTTTCTGGGGCCTGGAGAATGCTTGCCTTTCTGCAGCAAGCTGTGCACAGCGCTGGGGGTTCTGAGCAAACAGAATTGCCCTGAGGCAGGAATGTGTTTGGCTTGTCCCAGGAGCAACAAAGGGGCCAATAAATGCAGGGGGAGTGGGAGGAGGCGAGGAGAGAGAGGCAGTGAGGGGCCAGATGGAGAGCCTCCATATTTGCCCTGGTGAGATGGGAAGCTGTTGGAGGGCCTTCTGTGTGATCTGATGGACATTTTCAAGGGTAGGAATTTGGGACTGGTTGGCATTCAGATGAAGCCATCTGAAACCTCTGGATGGATGAGCTCACCTGGGGAGAGAGTAAGAAAGAGAAGGGCATAGGGCCCTGGGTTGAACCCCAAGGATGGCAGCAAGTGTAGATCAATAAAGGAGGAAGGACAACAAAGGAGATGGAGAAAGAAGGACCACAGGGCATGCTGGACCTGACTTTACAAAGGGGATAGAGTCCTGGAAAACCTCATGGAAATCGATTTACAGAAAGCAAATCCTACGGTACATGTCTTATTTTAAGAACACGAAATGGAATCATTTAGTAAAGCACATAATCCCTTCTGACCCTACGGCTGATCCTTGTTTCAAATTCACATAGGCGTTTGCTTCAAGTCTGCTCAATTGCTGTTGCATGGAGGGAGGAGGGACGTGGTTGCCCAAAAGGCTCAATGTCCTACTTTTTCCCTACTCCCAGCTCCTGTGTGTTAACATGTCGTTGAGTTCTGCAGCTGCCGTGCCTGGAGAGCCCCTTGGCCCTTGGAGGGGAAGTGCCCCTGCCACGGCCCCACAGAAGGAGCCTCCCTCCAGCAGCCTGATCCGGGGCCTGGGACTCTGCCACCCCTGACCACAGCCGACTGGACCAAAGGTAGACAAGACACAACCTTGGCCTGGCAGAAAGGGATGACCTGGGAGGGTCATTGTCCCTTTTTCAGCAGTTCTAATTAGGCAGCACCTGAGAAGGAGGCCGTTTACAGTGCAGCTGGAATTGCAAGGGAAGGTCAAGGTGTGTGGAGGGCTTAGAAGCCACACATCCCTGACACTGATGCTGGACCACGGTCTCTGTGTGAATTACAGGACGTGGGTCGTCTCTGAGGCAGGGCTTCTCAATGTGGGGTCCCTGGGCCAGCAGCCTGGGCATTACTGGAGAGCTTGTTAGAGATGCAGATTCTCAGGCCCCACCTCAGCCCTGCCCAATTGACATGTCTGGGAGTGGGGCCCAGCAATCTGGGCTTCACAAGCTCTTCAGGCGATTCTGATGCACGCATTGCTTTATGGAGAAGCTCAGGGGGTTGGAGAAATTTAGAAAACTCATCACCCTTATAGGTCAAATCAGCCTTTCGTGAGAAGCAGGCAGCAGGGGCTTGTGCAGTGTGAAGCCAGAAACTTCCTTGACCCCTAGAAATGTGGGTGTGGTAGGGGGGCGGGGAATCCTTGAACTGGCATCTGCTCAAGTGGTGGAACTGAGTCACAACCTGCTACCCAGTGAGAGCTTAAAAAAACTGGATCTGGGAAGCAGATGTGGCTCAAGAGATTGAGCTCCCACCTACCACATGGGAGGTGCCGGATTCGGTTCCCGAAGAAGATGAGAAAGACAGCAAGGTGACACAATAGGTAGGCATGGTGAGCTTACACAAGATGAAGAAATAAGAGATACATGGAGGAAAACATAATGAGAGACACAACAAAGCAGGGAGTGGTGGTGGCTCAAGCAATTAGGTGCCTTCCTCCCACATGGGAGATTCTGGGTTCGGTTCCTGGTGCCTCCTGAAAAGAAGACCAGCACACAACAAACAGACACAGCAAATGCAAACAACGAGGGAGGTGGGTGGGGGGTAGAAATAAATAAATAAAATAAATCTTGAAAAAAAAAAAACACAAAAAACCGGATCTAAGAAAGCTACATGAGCATTCATCAGCTGTCAAGGCCAGGTGTGTTTCTGGCAAAGGCCAGCAGGGCAGGGAGAAGAAAACCAAAACACAAAAATAACCAGCTGCAAACTCCTACTCTCTCTTCCTCTTTCTTTCCTCTCCGGCTGGGAGCACGGCCCCTTAGCTCTTGGCTCACCAGGGAACAAGGAGGGGAAAGGCTGGGGTGTCGCAGGACACAGAGCTGCCCTCCTGCTCAGAACCCCCAAAACAGAAAACTCACTGCTCAGCCCGTGGCTTTTGGTTGATGTCGGGGAGAATGTGAACTTCATGGAATCCCAGTCGGAACTTGCTCAGCAGAGAAATGACCCTGGAAGACACACCGAGATTTTTAAAAATGTATTCATCCATTCAACAGACTGGAGGCCTGCTGAGCAAAACAGATTCAACCTTGCCCTTGTGGAGTTTCCATTCTAACATGGGGGAAGAGGCCAGAGAGATGATAAACAAATGAATACTGATAAAGTAGATCAGATGATAACTGCCAGGAGGAAAAATAATTGATCTGTATCGCCTAAGTGTCTGGGGGCCAGGGCTGCACAGCAGTGCCTTAAATTTTAATATGTGCATATCCTCTGGGTGTCTTGTTACAATGCAGATTCTGATTCAGTTGGTCTGGGCTGGGGCCCGTCCCTGGACCACACTTTGAGTAGAATAAAGGAAATTACAAGGGAGCAGATGTGGCTCAAGTGGTTGAGCACCTGCTTCCCACCTGGGAGGTTCCGGGTTTGGCTCCTGGCACCTCCTAGGAAATACAAACAACAACAACAACAAAAAAAAAAACAAGCAAAACAAACGAAAAAACCAACTCAGGGAGCCAATGTGGCTCAGTGGTTAAGCACCAGCTTCCCACATACGAGGTCCCGGGTTCAAGCCCCAGCCCCCAGTACTCAAAAAAATAAAAATAAAGGAAATTATGGAGTCGGTGAGAAAACAGAGGACACACAAAGATAACAAAGACCTATAAATAGCAAGCCAGATAGTGCTGACTTTGCATCCAGCCAAACCAGGGAGGAAAAGTCTATTGCAGTTTTCAGCAATCACGGAAGACTTCCCGGAGGAGGCGGCGATTCTGGCTGGATGGGGCATGGTGTGTAAACTTATTAGAAGTCAAAGGGGATGAGGCAGGAGGGAGTCCACTTGGGTATCACCCAAAGAGCCTTCGAGAAACTCCACCTGCCCTGGCCCTAGCCCACCCACTGAATCAGAATCCCTGGGCAGGCGAAATTTTTTGTAATGCCCCAGGTGATTCTGATGTGCCCGCCTGGTTAAGGACCACTGGACTAAGGGAGGGGAAGGGGCAGCCCCAGAAGAGGAGCCCACATGAGCAAAAGCATGGGGCGTAGGGAGCAGAGAGGGGTTGGCTGGGCTGGAGCATAGGACGGAGGGAGATGAGCCTGAAGGGCCCGGCTGGGGCCTAGGCCCAGGCTTGACAGCAATCAAGAGCTGCCAGCTCAGGGCTGACTTGGTGTCGGTCAAGCCGCTGCTGGGTGCTGAACTTGGGGAGTGAAATGCTGAGTGCAGAGCTGTGTGCAGGTTCCTCTCCGTGGGCAGCAGGGGCTTGGCAGGACTGGGCAGTGCCTGGGCAGGAGGCAGCGTCAGCCCAGCTTTGGGGTCACAAGGGAAGCAGAGGACATGGCACATCATGAGACATTTGGAAGGTGGAGGAGGTGGCGCTGGAGTTTTCACAACCTCGATGTGAAGGACATAGTGCTCCCCAGCAGGGCCACAGCCTTGAGCAAAATTCAACCTACTGAACCAAGCTTGGATTCGGTGCTGGGACAGGAAACCAAGCATGCAAAGAGGCCTTCATGGTTTATTTACTCTCTGGAGCTCACAGAGATGCCAGAGGCTGCCTTCCCCAAGCAACACCTTCCTGGGCCTTGCTGAGAAGGGGCCTTCTGGATGGCGAGGTTTTACATGGGGGTGAGGACAAAGAGATGAGGTTGCTCAGGACAGCCGTAACTCAGAAAGGGGGTGACTGGAGACCGGCAGCTGGGGATGTAATCCTGACATAGGACTCGGGTCAGGAGAGCGCTGGGAGCCACACGGCACCCTCCAGCCGGGGCCACAGCCTGAATCCTGGGATCCTTGCAAAGGGTACTTGAATAGGTTTCTTGGCTTTTGCCGGTTAGTTGAGCGGCCTCGGCAAGCTGCCTCGTTTCCCTTTCCAGCGGCATTTTCAGGTCTGACCTTCCTCCGTTCTGTGACCTTGGGCCTCAATGGACTTTGCTGTACAGCAGCAGCCGCTTGCTTTCGCCACACACATGCCGCCTGCCTACTCTCACCGGCCCAGCTGTTTCCTCACTTTAAACTGAATTAACTCCAATTCTTAGGTAAATTTCAAAAGGAAGTTTTAGAATACAATTTAAACTGAAAGCCAAGAGATCTTGCCAGAAGGAGGTGACCAATAAACCCGTGTTAGTAAACCAGTGCAACCAAATGTTGACAAGACGCTCTTGCTTAAAGGGGAGATTACCAAGGGCCACCACGCAGAGACGGGCCAGCACGAATAATCCACAGAATTGAAAGGGAATGAGAGGGGATAACTAGGCACCAAGAGATTCAGTGGTATATGTGACCCATCCCCTGATCGCCAGAGACGGGGGCCCAAGCTTCTGGGAGCATTGCCCTCATGGGTTCTAAGCCCACTGATGCCTCAGGAGGACAACCTCCTCCATTCTTCATTTTGCACAGGTTTCTTCCCGAGGGGATTTGTGACTTTAAGATGTCACACGCCCCCCAGTCATGGCCATGGCCATGGCCGGGACTAGGGCTTCCGCATTTTATTCAAGGGAGACAGGAAACCAGCTTTTGAAAAGGAGAGAAACCTGCTGCTGCCTGGGGCTCCACTCGCTGCTGCTGTGACCCAGAGAGAGCTGAGCCCTGGGCTTTGGGACAATCCCAGGGTCCCCTGGGTGTGGTGGTGGGAGAGTGCCACCCCCCACCCCCATGCCCTCTCCTCCTCCCCCCAACTTACGCCTTTCTCTCCTGGTCCATCCTGTTGATCTGGCCCCCGACGAACACGCGGACCCTGCACTTGCTCCACCTCTTCTTGCGGCCAAGGAGGTAGGGGATGAGGAGGGTGAGGCCTGGCAAGGAGGGTCCCCAGGAGGCAACAGGGAAACACGTGCAGGACAAGGCACACGGAGCAGGGCAGGCCCCCCAGTTTCCCGCCCCGCTCTGCCACCAGCAACCCCTTTCCTGCTCTGAGCCTCAGTTTTCCCATCTGTCTAATGAGCACACTGGACTAAGCCAGAGTCCCACGTGGTGCTCTGTGGGCTGGGGTTTATTTGGCCTGCACAATGCTTTTAAATAAACAGGCTGGCAGGGAATTCTAGATTTCTGGTATATCTTGAAAGTTGAAAGTTGACCCCCCACCCCCGACTGGGCTTCTGTTCCTGCAGGACCCCCATGCCCCCTCACCCTCCCGTCTCTCTGCAGCAGGTCAAGGGCTAGCTGTCATTTATCAGTGCATAATCCTGAACTTCACTGCTCTGTGCCTCAGTTTCCTTATTTGTAAAGAGGGGTGAATAATGAAAGTTTCTCCTGGGGACTGCATTAGGTCAACACATGCAAATCACTTAGTGCCGGGCATTTGGGGAGTGTCAGTGTGCATCAGTGATGACGACTGGGAGCCATTCTGCTAGGACAGAGATGTTTTCTATCTATGACTCTATCAAAAGTGGGAACAATCAAAGCCTGAGAGTCATATGTTTTGAGAAAAATGGGAGAGTGTGTATCTCAGTGAAGTGAAGAACACTTTGCAGCCTTCCTGTGCACCAGTCCCTCTTCCCATTTATGCCACATGCCTGAGACCCCTCACTGCTGTCTTGACCTCAGTTTCTCCCTTAAACTGGCAGCCAGGTGACCAGCCCAGCCAGGCTCCCCTGAGCTCAGTGGTGGGCCCAGGGGCCCCTATTCTCCTCTGCTGTCCCACCAGAGAGGCCCTGACAAGAGCAAGCCAGGACAGGCAGACAAGAGAGGACAGAGGCCTGGCTAGAATCCGGTGGGGAGGGCAGGGCCCTGACCTCCATCGTCAAACAACCAGTAGATGTCAATGGTCTTCTTGCCCTGTTCCGACTGGAAGATGGTGCTGGCCTGCTCCTCCGGCGCCAGGGCCTCAGGGTCCACTGCAGAAGTGGAGGGGCAGGTCAGAGCAGAGCAGATGCCCTGCAAGGAGGAGGCATCCTGATGGGACGGCATCGAGTCAGGACTGACCCAGAGCCTCGGCCTCCTAGCAGGCTGTCCAGGAGCAGGAGCCGTGAGGGCAGTGCTGGCACCTGATTCCCCTCTCCTAGGACTCCCGTGGGTATGGACAGGGTGCTCCCGGAGCCCTCTGGGGCAGCCCATGGCAGAGCAAGCATGCTTCTCTGGCTTCCCATTCTTTTAGAGACTCCATCGTGCCCCTCGCAAATGCCCACAGGAGTCCCCAGCTCCTGTGATGTGAGGTTCCCCTGCTCCCCAGGCCTTCAGTGGGAAGGGACTAAAGTAAAGCCCCATGACCGGCCCCCTGCCCTCCCTGCCTGTATCATTTCAGCATGGCCAGAAGGGCCTTGGAGGGGGTGGGACCCAGACCCCAGAGCCCGCTGGGTGGGTTCCTGGAATGGCTGGACACTGAATTCCCCAGCCAGGCTGGCTCAGCCCCGGGCAATCTTTAATCCAGGCCCAGCCTCCAGTTACCGGACCCCAGGGTCTCAAGGAAAACCCTCTGCCCTTGACCAAGTCCCCACGTGGCCTGTCACCCGCTGCCCCCAGGGTGACAGTTCACTGAGCTAGAGTGGGGCGGGGACTGACATGCACCAGAGACAGACGGCCTGGCTCCGTGGGCGCTGGCTCCCTTGCCGTCCTCTACAGGGTCAAACACGGGGTTAACTGCAAAAATAAAATAAAATAAAATGGTGTGTGTGTGTGTGTGTGTGTGTTCACAGGCTCTCCTAGGCTGGGGTGCTTCTGGGCTTCTCAACCCCAGGGGTTCTCCTTACACTGGGGAGAAGTCCTGGCCCTGCCTGGCCTCCAGGGCCCTGACCCATCCCCTGCCTCCCTCTGACCTGCCTCTGCTTCTCGGCATCACACCCTACCACCCCCGCATTCCGTCTGCTCCTCAAGCATGCCAGGCTCATTCCCATTCAGGGCCGTGGTGTTCCCCTGGCTGGTCACGTCCCCTTTCTGGGCCTCAGTTTCCCCATTTGGAAATCTGATGACATCCAAGGGCCCATCAAGAACCGACTTTCTAGGAGTCTGTAAATTTTGATTCTGTACTAACTTTTCCCTCTTTTTCTTCCACACGCAAACATTTTGAATTCTAGAAACTCTTGGGAACCTGTACTGGTTTTGGAGGACGTGGGTGCCGAGGAGGTGCGGCATGTACTCACTGTGCGCCTGCATCACCTCAGAGATGTTGAGCCCCTCTCGCATCCTCAAGACACAGATGCCATAGTTGAAATCGAAAGCATCGCTGCAAAGAGAGGAGGTAGGCTCAGGCTCCTCTCGGCCCCAGCCCCATGGGATCTGCCCAAGGAGTCAAGATGCCTGGAGTTGGCCTTGCCTCCCACCATGTCCCTTCCCCTCTCTGGGCCTCAGTTTCCCCAAGTGTATAATGGGCAGGCAGGACTGGAGAGTCTCCCAGGACCCCTCTAGCATTATAGTCTGTGGCACTGGGGATTCTGTGGAGCCTGCCCTTAGGGGAAACCAAGTCAGCCTGTCTTTGAGTGAGATCCTGTCTTCCTGCTCCACCTGGATAATCCTCCCAGCCCTGCCAACAGAGGTGAGTGTGGGAATTAGTATACCCATTTCACAGATGAATAAACTGAGTTTTGAGGAGCCATGATCACACAACTACAGAAGTGGCCAGCTGGGTTTACAATCCAGATCTCCTGAATTCCAAAGCCAAGGTGGGCTCTTTCTGCTGTACCATGCTGGCTGTTTTTAATAACTGAGGATGCAAAGCCTGGAGAGCAGGCAGACACATAGGAATGGCCTCACTCATGGAGGTTGTCTTTTATCTAGAAGACTCCTGCCCCCCAAATGTATTTACTGCCTCATTGACAGTATCCAAAAGTCCCCCTTCAGGATGGCTCTAATAGCCCAAGCATTGCCCTCTCTGGACTCCCTTAGTTACACATCTCAGTCCCCAGCATTTTGGAGTCTTGGGGTGTTGGCACCCAGGTATTCCACCACCTCCTATTGTAATTTTGGTAGAGGCAGCTGAGACCCACTGCTCGGGGTCACACAGCTGGTTCACAGCCCACCTGGAAGCATGCCCCAGCTCCCCAGCCCTCTGCCTGGTAGCCTTTAAATGCTACTGCACCTTGCCTTGCTGTACAGCATCAACACAGAAACACAACTCAGGCAGGCACTAACTGGACATGGTGCAGCAAGAGTTAAGGAGAAAGCTTATGGATGAACCTTGAAAATCTCCAGGGCACTCATCCCCTTGGCCCCATTCCCAAGCTTGTCATCTCCCTGGGGACCTGGTTGTCATGGCTCTGCTCAGTGGCACTGCCTCAGAGCTCATAACCTGGCTATCTGCAGGCCTTCTGCAGCCCACAGAAAGGCACAAGGATTTCACTTAAAACCCACATTTTTAGCTTCTCTGAAAAATGAGAAGATCTGGCAATCCTGGGCCCACATTTCTGCATGACCACATTGGCTGGAGCCAAGTAGCAGCTGCTCTATCCAGTTCACCAGAGTCCCCGCCACTCTCTATTATCCCACACCTGGCCCACTTCACTCTTTGTGTAACATGCCTGATTTCTGCTCTCCCATAGGCTAGGGTGGGGAACCCTCAGCCTGCCTGTTTCTTCCTCACTTTGAACCAATGGACTCCTAGCTTCCTACAACACCCACTGCTTCCCCTCCAGTTTTCAAGACCCAGGAAACCTGGAACGCTAAATCGACAAACCCCAGACTGCTGCCTCCCCTGCCCCCCACTCACTGCAGGATGCCTATGTAGTCTTCCACTGTCGCTGGGTGAGCCGACTGCCAGTTCTTCTTGAATCCAACCACCAGGATGTTAGGTTTCATTCTCCCAAGACCTGTAGCCTGCAGGACATTGGGGGAGGGGGGAGCAGGGGAAAACAGTCAGAGGGGCCCTGACCAGCTTCCCCTCCTTGCAGCAAGGGCTCAGGAAATGCATGCCCTCTCCACCGGGATACACCCACTGGAAAGGCAAAGCTGCAGCCAAAGGTAGCCCCTGCGGCTTCTCTAGGCCTGGGCCAGCAACTGAACTGACCTGTTAGTTCTGGATTACCCTAGCTCCTGCTTCTCTAAGAAATTATTTCTCATAGCAAGAGACTTGGATGCCAAGATTGAAGTATTGCTGGGTCGTCTAATCTATGCATCTTTTTTTTTTTTTTTTTAAATATACCACAGCCAGGGATTGAACCCAGGACCTCATATGTGGGAAGCTAGTGCTCAACCACTGAGCCACATTAGCTCCCCAAACACATCTTTTATATTTCTTTTTTCTAAATTTGAGAAATAGTAAACAAATATTGAAAAGGATTCACACAGAATGAACAACTATTATTATTTTATGCATCCCATTTTACAGATGAGAAAACCGAGCAGTAAAATGAATTGACTAGTGGAACATTCTAGAATTTGATCCAGGTGGTATATATACACCACCAGGAAGTGTCTATATATGTAAAAAATGTTTCAAACTGAATTCTTAATGTTTTTGTCACTTTTCTGTCTGTAAATTACATCTTAAACACAAAGAAAAAGAATCGCCCCAAGTCACACAGCTGCCGCTGGCTTCCCAGTGGGTTTCCCCAGGTTGCCGGCACCCACAGAAGTGCCTGGATCAGGACATCTGGAGGGTCACGAAGAGGGGGGGACTCCTGAAGCCGTCAAAGGCATTTATGCTGGGCCCTCAGGCCTTGCTGCCCGTCAGGCCGTCCCCACATGCGGCCAGTCCTGTGGGAACCCCGAGCCCCGCACCTGCATGAGGACCTGGACGCCGATGCGCAGGTCCTCGGCGATGACGTCCGAGTAGAAGGCCTTGATCTTCCTCTTGTTCAGCCACTTGGTGTGTCCACTGGCAATGAGCCTCAGCTCAGGCATCCTCTGTTTGTGGGGTCCCTGTGGGCCAGTGGGGGTGGGGGCTGCCCTCACCCTCAGGCCTGAGGTCCAGCCCCTCTCTGCCCTGGAGGCGTCCCCGTGCTTTCAGCAGCACCCAGAGGTGCCCGCTTTGCTCACAGTGTTAGGAGAGGGAAAGAAGAGGAGGGGGTGGAGGGAGGACGACGGAGGGAGCAGGCGAGAGGCAGCGCAGTGGGAGAGAAGGGCATGAGGGGGCAGGGAGGGGGCAGGAAGCGGCGGGTCCACTGCAGGCCTGGCTGGCTCTGCCAGCTCCCATGCCTTCTGCTCCCACCCCCGTGGGTGGGCGTTGCACCCAGGCCCCCCTGAGGAGTACGGGCTGCCCTGCCTCCAGGGGGACTCACGATGAGCACGTGGCCACAGATCATCAGGCTGACGTTCCGGGTGAAGGTGCCCACAAAGTCCACCAGGGCCGGGCGGAAGTTGGGGGGCCCCGTGAGTACCAGGCACTGGGGGCTGAGGAGGGGCGGGAAAAAGGGGACAAGCCGTAAGGAGAGGGCCCGGGAGGTCGGTACCCTAACTGCAGGAGCCCCAGGAACCCCGCCCCCTCCCTGGGGGCGGCAAACCTCGGGCAAGTGGCTTCATCCTCCCGGCTGTGACTCAAGGGTACTTTTGGGCCCTTTCAGCTCCCAGGCCCTTGGCAGCCACCACGCTGGGTGTCCCTCATCCAGCCCTTTTGCTGAGCTTGTTCTGCTGTGGATACTGTGGCTCAGAAAAGCCACTTGACTTGCTTGGCCCCCATCGGGCAATGTCCACCCAGGTCTCCTGACCCCTGGGTGGTGTCCCTCCACTTCTGCTACCCTCTGAGACATGGGGTGACAGGCCTTGGCCCCGTGCCTCTCAGGTCCCATGGGTCCTGGGCTGGGGTCCAGAGGCTCTGCTCACCGGTAGTTCTTGATATGATCCTCCACCTCGTTGAGGCCCACCGAGTGGCTCAGAGCCAGGTTGTAGGAGCCGGCCTGTACTGAGGAGCCCCAGTTCACCTCTGAGGATGGGCGACGGGTGAGAGCAGAAATTACAGTAGAAACCAGACTTGACGCAGGGGGCGGGGAGGGGCAAGGGAGGGTGGGACGCCAGCCTCCCCTGGGTGCTGAGAACCCACTGGAGCACCACGGCCTGGCAGGCAGGAGGCCTGCAGATCTGTTCCTAATGTCGGCAGGTTGGAGGCCCTCACACCTCAGGGCTACATGTTTAAAAGTTGTACGTCAAGGTAGTGAACTCTGCAAAATAGCCTCCTACCTTGGCAGTTTGCCATGACCTGGAGGGCCAAGTTCAGATTTAGAATTCTAGGCTTTCTGGGAGTTGTGTCACCTGCACCAGATGGCTGCCCTTTGGGATCCTTGTCCCCATGGGGTGGACACCACAGCCCAGCAGCCGAGCTCTGTCCACACACTCTTCAAATGGCCACCCCTTGGCCACTTGTCAGACCCAAATGGGCACTCCAGCAGGGGTCCACCCACACAGGCCCTAGCTGCTGACCCAGGGCCATTTGGGCAGGGAATCCCAGGGTCCCGCGTGCCCGGGGGTGGTCTAGACACAGAGGCGTGGGCTCCAAGTGGGCACATCCCCCTTAGGCTCCTTGCCTTGTAGGAGGGATGGGGCCAGTTGGCAGGAGGCAGGACAGTCCACTTGGCTGCCAGGTGGAAGGAGGAGCCGAGCCCCAGTGGCAGGAGCTGCCTGCAGCCTCCTGGCAGCCCAAGCCGGCTCACCTGGCTTCTTGTACAGCACGTAGAGCAGGAGGAAGAGGACCACGCCAATGGCGATGAGGGCCGCCCACCAGGTGAGAAGAAACATGATGACCACAGAGATGGTGGCTCCGAACAGTGCTGCCCACTTGCTGTAGAACCGGAACGAAGGTCTCCACCCTGGGCCAGAGCACAGGTCAGTGGCTCACCCAGCACGCCGAGCCTCCTGGGCCGGAGCTGCTGGGCTGAGCCTGGGTGGCAGTGCAAGCAGTGCCAGGAGCTGGAGACCCAGCCTGAGCCCACCGGCCATCCACATCCAGGGCACCACCCCCTGCCTCCTGGGCTGTCCTGGAGGGTCCTGAGAAGGACACCCGGCCACCCAGCCACCCTGGCCAGCCTGCCACCATGTTGACAGGCTATGTATGCCCAGCAGGAGGATTCCAGCTCAGGACAAACATGGCCTCAGGATCTCCAATGTCAGCAACAGCTCTGGCTTCCATAGAGCAAAGGGGGTGAGATGGAAGGGAAAGGACAGGAACTGGCACTGGAGGCTCGGGTTCTGCCTGCCTCCAACACCAGCAGGCCGTGCCCCATGCCCACTACCAACAGCTGCCCCATGGCACAGCTCCGGGGAAACATGCACACTGGGGTCTATGTAAGAGGGGGCCCAGCTGCCAGCCCATTGGCGATTTGGGGCTAATCAGGAAAAGATTCCTCTTTCTCAAGACTCTTTACTGCTATCTGCCAGAAAATGGTCATAATAAATACACAAATCTAGTAAGAATGGCGCCCTCTGCAGGTGTTGCCCAACCTGCAGCACCACACCCGAACCCGGACTTTGATTTGGGGCCAGTCCCTTTCCTTTTTGGGAATCAGAGTGCCCGAATCCTGTAAAACTCTGGGGCAAGGGACTAGAAAAAGCTCTGGAGGCTTTCACCAGCAGGCGAATCCATGTAAAGCACTTGATAAAGGAGAGCTTTTAATCCTGTTCTTACTGTTATTATTACACAAATGTTCTCTTTAATTGGTTTCAATTTGGGAAGTGGTCTGCCCATGTCACCCACACCTCCCATGCCCTAGCCCCGGGGTGCCGCTTCTTTGAGGGGTGAGAGGTATCTTACCGGGAGAGTTGGTGATGGAGGCGTGGAAGCAGCTGAAGTTGATGAGGGCGTAGGAGCACAGGAAGAAGTTGGAAATGATGGGGGCAATGGTGTTGAGCTCGGCTTCAGGGACCCAGGAAGAGAGGAGAGCCCATGGGGCAACTCTACCAAGGAGCCACCGGATATCCTCCCTCACAGGGTGGGGGACCCCAGACAGGCCCCTGAGGCTCAGCGAGTCTTAACCTCCTCATCTGCGAAACGGGCCCATAATTTTGTAAACTGTTAACTGCCACTTTTAAAAGGGAGCTGACCAAGAGGGCGGAGGGCAAGGGCTGTCACCCTTTTAGGACCACACATTACAGTAAAATACATTTTACAATGTGACCAAGACACACGTCATCTTTTACCTGAAACCCCAAGACCACATCAGGATTCTGCCCCTGATGGTGACCCACTTAGGAATTGGCTCCTTCCCTTCCTGTCTCACTGCCCTGCTCCCCAAGACAAACTACTGTGCGTGAATCCTTGTGTCGGAGTCTGCTTCTGGGGAACTCAAGACAAGACCAGCACCACGTGTGTGCCAGGCCCTCCTGGACTTGACTGCAGGTCCTCGTCACAGAATCCTGCCCCAGAGGTCTGATATCATGGTCCTCGGGCTGAAGCACCCAGATAAAAGGACACCAACTGTGAGTCAGGGGAGGCCTACAGGGACCCTGGGACCCTGGTGAGCAGGAGGTGGAGACGGATCCAGGGAATACATGCCTGGGTGTGGCCTCTCCCTTTGGTTCAAGACCCAGGAGGGTCCAGAGTCAGGAACATTCCCTTCAGTGAAAGTCACGAAACTGTTAGGGTAAGCCTTGCACTGGTGAGGCGGCCTGAGCAGGAAGGATTCAGCTGGGGCAGGAAGGCACCTGCCAGCCTGGAGAGATTAACCAGCAGCACCCCCACTCCTGAACAGGGGTGCTGTTGCCCCAGCTCCATTGGACCACCTCTCTTCTGGTGAGTTCTGCCTGCCTGGCTAAGTAAATAAAAAAGCAATGGTATGTGTGCACTCGTGTGTGTGTGCACCTGTGTGTGCATGTGGGCAGTGCATTGTGTGGGTGCATCCAGATGTGGCCATGGAGATGTGTGCGTGCATGTGCATGCATGTGTGTGTGCAGTGCATTGTGTGGGTGCATCTGGATGGGGGTGTCCATGAGGATGTGTGCATGCATGGTGTGCACACACACAAAATCCCTTCCTGCCCATCTGTGACCCAACTGCTATGCACTATCGCTCCCACTTTGCAGATGAGGAAACTGAGGCTCAGAGAGCCAAAGTGACTGGTCCAAGGTCACACAGCTGGCACATGGTAAAGCCAGGATAGAAAGTCAATCTGATGGGAAACGGATGTGGCTCAAAAGGTTCGGCGTCCGTCTACCATATGGAGAGACCGGGGTTCGATCCCCGGTACCTCCCGGTAAAAAAAAAAAAAAAAAAAGAAAGTCAATCT
This sequence comes from Tolypeutes matacus, assembly GCA_026826555.1. NCBI lineage: Eukaryota > Metazoa > Chordata > Mammalia > Cingulata > Chlamyphoridae > Tolypeutes > Tolypeutes matacus. The sequence continues at coordinate 6,666,268 of JAKSZT010034297.1, forward strand.
GATTAACTCTAAGCTTGGGCTCGTTCTCCTATGGCATCCCCCATGCTCCAACTGGGGTCTAGAACCCTCGGGTCTGAGAAACTGGGTTTGTCTGGTTTATACACCTATAAAGGTACTGACCCAGCCATTGTGTCAGCTCCCAAGGAGGAACCAGTCAGCTTGTCCCATGCCCCAAAACTGTCTGGGGGTTAACTTAGACCCAAGGGTGTCCCAGCAGCCAAGACACTGGAATGCGGAACCAGGGAAAGGTGACAGGGCCCCCTCTAACAAAACAGACTGGTTCCCCTGCCTGGTGTAATTTGGGAGCCAACCTGTCTGGAGGAGGTGGGAACCACACGGCCCCCCAAAGTCTCCTTCCAAACCAGGCCTCACCCACTCACTCAAGAGTTAGTTACCGAGTGCCCGCTGACTGCCAGGCTGGCTGGGCCCCGGGGCGCAGAGGACAGAGAGGGTCCTGGCCAGGAGAGGAGGCCCCTCCCGCAGCCTGGCGGCCTCTTACCAATGATGATGAAAGCCACGGCAATGGCGTAGGCCAGCAGGTAGCCACGCACCGGCTCCTTGTTTTTGCCGTAGCCTTTGCCAAAGAAGCCAATCAGCGGGTACAGCTGGTCCTCACACAGGCACTGCGGGCACAGGATGCCAAGGGCAGGGGCGGCTCATGCACCCCCTGGCTGGGGCATGTCACCTCCCCTCCCTTGCAGGCCACAGAACACCTGGACTCCAGCTTGCTTGGCCCCTCTGTGCCCTCCCCTGGGCACCCCCCAATCTGGGTCATGGTGCTTGCTTCTACTAAATGGGGGTAATCTTCCAAAGCACCCTCTCCGCCTCCCCAGGACCAGGAAAACCCACCAAGACAGAAAGGGCAAAAAATGGGAGGGGTCCAAATGCATTGGATGGTAGAATTTCAGGCTTGGAGGCAGGCTGCCCAGGGGAGAGTTGGGGGGACACAGGTATTCTTCACATCATGCCTGAGGGAGGGGCCTGGCACCTTTTCCCTTCAGCCTAGATGCCCTGATCACATGTCTCCTTTGTTCCCTTCCACCTGGGCCTCCCAAACGAGACCTCCCCACCCCTTCCCACCTGGCCTCTTCCCGGGGCCTTACCTGGAAGACTTTGGCTGCGGAGACGAGGCAGGCCAGGGCAGAGGAGAGGGTGGCCCCGAAGATGCCAGCAGTGATCAGGGGCGCAAAGCCTGACACCATGCTCATGGTCTGGTGGGGGTGGTGGTGTTGGGGGTCAAGCTTCCCATGGTGAGGGGCCTGGGCTGGACCCCCCACTTGCGGCACCCCAGTCCCCACTGCAGGCAGGGCACTGGAGTTTCAGCGGAGCCTGCGCCCCTCACCTGAGATCCAGGGGCCACCACGGGCAGACTCTGATCCTAGGAGATCCCACCTGAGCCCAGGCCCCCAACCGGGGGGCCCGGTCCCCCAAACTACATCTGCATGTTTCCGCACATCGTGGGCCTCCAGCTTCCACTGAGCCCCTCCCTGTGCCTGGAGCGGAAGACTCCCTGGCAAGGCGCTGAGACGCAGGAGGGAGGGGCAGGCCCTCCCTGCGCAGGTACCTGGTAGTAGTTGATGAGGCCATAGCGGCAGCTCTGCCTCTGGGTGCACTCAGTAAAGTTCCAGCCGTAGCCGCAGGCCAGCCCCTCGCAGGCGCCCGAGACCGAGACCACAGTGTTGTTCAGGTCCCCGGAGGCATCACGCACCACACAGGAGCCTGAGAGCAGGACGGAGGGCGTAGGAGGCCTCCCTCCCCTGCCCTCCTCTCCCCCCACCCCCAAAGGCTGGCCTCCCTCCCCTGCCCTCCTCTCCCCCCACCCCCAAAGGCTGGCCACTTCTGCAGAGGGTGAGATGCTGCTGCCTGGTCGGCTCTCCCTTTGTCAGGTAAGAACAATAAAAATGATAATAATAGCTAATACACAGGAATTCTTACGAGGTGCCAGGCACTGTGCTACATATTTTACAACAACCCTGGGCAGCAGGTGATACTATTGTTTTTGTGGTTGTCCCCAATTTACAGAGACACAGAGCTTCAGTGACCTGCTGGAGTACACCATGTTCTCCTGAAAGTGGAGAGCTAGGTCTCAGGCCCTGACTGGCCATGACCTGGGGCGAGTCCCTGGGCCTTCTGGGAAAAGCTTGCCCCACAAGGCGGCTGTTCAGAGCAAATGCACTTGGGAGGATCCCAGAGGGGCAGGTGCTAACAGCCCAGGCCTGGGTTCGAATACTGGCTCCACCACTCACTGGCTGTGTGTTCCCGGGCAGGCATTTAGCCTCTCTGGGCCCCCACCACCCCTCTATAAGATGGGGGGAATGACAGTATCAACTAAATGAGGTAAGCCATGTAAAGGGCTGGGCCAGTGGCAGATCTGCTGCAATGATCATACTTAATAGTTAACACAACTATTCCTAGGATCTGAGCATGATTGGCCCTGTGGGATCTTCACACCCGAGAATCTAGAACCTCAAGGTTTGAAGAGATCACAGGGATCTGGTCTGATGCCAGCTCCTCAACACAAACTCTCCCCACCTCCATGGAGATGCTCTAGTCACTGCCAAGGGGCCCCCAGGGATAGGGTTCCAGCTCAGCTTCCTGAGGCCACGAGTTGAACCCCCTCTGTGACTTCCAGTGGTCCAGGTCCCCCCTCCCCCAAGGCATAGAAATGGGCTGTGCCATGTGGGCACCATGGGGTGGGAGCTGAGTCCCACCCCCTCCCCTGCCCCTGGGCCCGGCTACGTACCGATGGTGGCCGAGATGGCCAGGTAGGAGATGGTGGTCCAGAAAATGGCCATGAGTGTTCCCTTGGGAATGGCTACTGCCGGGTCCTGGGGAGGGAGGGGTCAGGCAGCCTCTGGCTTGCTTCCAGAACGCTGCCCCTTGATGAGGCCAGGGTGGGGAAGGGGGCAGCAGCCCCTGACCTTGGCCCTTGGAGCCCCTTTCTAGCCCCAGGACCCTCAGGTCAGCACCTCCCCAGGGAAGGGGGGGGTGAGGGTGGGACCATATCCAAGGCCTTGGGAGCCTGAGGCCAGCGCCCACTGCCCGTTAATCGTTAATATGCATCCACTGTTTTTTCCGGTTCCACAACAGTAAAATATAGGAACAGAGGAGCCCTGAACTCTCTCTTTCCCTCTGGAATAGGCAGAAGGAAATCTCTGCTCATATTTTCCTAACAGTAACAACAAACCTTTACTTTGTTCCACTCTTCTGGGCATTTTCTCAAACGTAATTTCCTGTGAAGTGACTAGGGGGTTCCCACTCAGCTGATGGGGAAACTGAGGCCAGGGTGTTGCAAGGAGAGCCTGGCTACATGGAGGTTTACAGCCTCAGGCTCCTGGGGCCAATCCTGATGCAGCAACACAGGCTGGGATTTTCACAGCAAGTTCAAGACCCGTTCCACCTCCAGACACAGCCCCAGCCCTGGAGGGGAAGTCCCTGCTGCAGGAAGTCACTTTATAAACCTCCCCCAATTTCCCTGGGCTGTTCTGCTCACCACCAGCTGGCAGGTAGAGCCGCAGAAGTACTGAGCTTGAAGGGACCATGACAATTACTCTGCTTCACAAACAAGTCCAAAAAAGGCTGGTGATGATTCAGCTCTCTGTCCTAAGTGCTCGGGGACCTCCAATGTGCCAGGCCTGAGTCAGAACCGATAGCAGCCAGGGATGACCGGGCCCCAGACCCTGCCCTTGAGGATCCCTGGCCCAGAGAGGAGGAGGCACAGGTGGGGTCCCGACAACACTGGACAGTTGGCTGTGCCACAGCGAGCGCCACAGTGTGCTGGTGAATTAGGGGAGAGAAAATGCTGCCAGGGAACCCGGGAAGGCCTCAGGGTGGCGGGGCCACCTTGATGTGGCTTTGACGGCACTGAGTGGGGCTGTCAGGGGACAGGGGAGGCAGGGTGTGGTGGACCAGAGCGTGGGAGCACAGGCTTTGAAGGGCGGCTGAGTCTCAGGAGCACCCAGGTCTGCCGGGAGCTCTGTTCTGAGGGCCCACAGTCACCATCCAGCCAGCCCTGCCATGCGTGCCAGGGTGACTCGGCCGGGCAAGCACATGCAGTCCCTGGCCGCTAGTCAACAGTCCAGGCCAGCCTCCCCCTCCACCCCTCGGCCCTCATCCTACTTCCCACACCTTGGTCTGAGAACTCAGAGCCAGCGTTGCAAGTGGGGCAGATTTGGGTCCACTTCCCAGCTCCATCCCTCCTGGCTGTGTGACCTGGAACAAACCCCTTCACCTCTCTGAACCCTCATCTGTATCCTCATCTGTGAACTTAGCACATAGCAAGTGCCCCATAAATGCGAGCTGTTAGGGATGGGGGCTGGGCTGTGCAGAGGGACGTGCCCTGGGTAGGAGGACCCCAAGCTGCCACAGGGACCAGCAAGTCAGCTACCAGCAGGTCCCTTGTTTCTGAGGCTCAGAATCCCAGTCAGAAAGCTGAGCTGGGGGGGTCGGATGTGGCTCAACTGGTTGGGCGTCCGTCTCCCATATGGAGGGACCCGGGTTCGATCCCCGGGACCTCCCGGTAAAAAAAAAAAAAAAAAAAAAGAAGTCCCAGATGGGATTGGTCTCCTGGGCCTAAGGTTTGGGGGGCGGATGTGGCTCAACTGGTTGGGCGTCCGTCTGCCATATGGAGGGACCCGGGTTCGATCCCCGGCACCTCCCGGTAAAATAAAAAAAAAAAAAAGAAAGCTGAGCTGATGATGCCGTCCCTGTCCATATCACGGGCTGGTGCTGAGGAGTAAGACCAACATGAGATGGGACTCACGAGGTGGCTCTGTAAACGCTAAAGCGTTGGGCAAAGGTGAGGGATTAGCAGTAGCAATGATTCTGATTATCACCCTCCCTTTAGGTCTCAGCCAATGCCACCTTCTCGGTGAGGCCTCTGGCCACCTTGCCTAAATTTGCATCCCACTCCTCCACCCTTTATTTCTCTACTTTATTTCTCTCCCCATCACTCACCAGCACCTGGTAAACAGCACTTTTTACCTAAGGATCTGTTTGTTGTCTGTCTGTCCCACTGGAGCTTCAGCTCCTCAAGGGCTGGAATTTATGTCTGATTTGTTCACTGCCATATCCACAAGAGACTGGCACAAAGTAGGTGCTCAGAAAATATTTGTTGAATGAATTTGATAAAGCTGATGCCCCTTTGTTCTAGAAGCTTCCATTCCAGCTCTTCCTGTGTGGCCTGGGGCAAGCCCCCAAGCTTCTCTTAGCTGGGGTTGAGGACCTGTAACATGGGGGTAATGATGGTGTGAAATCTTACAGTTGCCCCAAGGATAATACTTGTAAATCTGTCAGCACACTGCAGTCTATATGACAAAAATGACGAAGAAACTTCTGGTACCAAGATGGCAGCGTAAGACACTCCACGGTTCTGTTCCCCCACAGGATCTTTGAACAACTTAAAAAAAAACTGACAGAGCCATCTTTCTCAAAACCCTGGAAAAGAGTTAAAGGTTTGCAGTAACTGGGCAAGGGATGAATCAAGAAAACACAACTTTAAAAAGGGACGAGAACGGATTATCTGCGCCCCCGTGCGGGCGGGCGGCGGAGCGAGCGCGTGCAGCTCGCTCCTCGACCCTGGCCCACATCCCCGGCCCGGCGGTAGCGAATATATGGACTGATGTTGGAAGCAGGGGAGCAGACTGAATCTCATGCAGGAATCCAGTAGAGATGATGGTGGTCATGAAAAGTATGGTACCATGGAGATGTGTGTGATATACCTAAAAACAAGCTCAGCATCACATCTCCATTTAGTGACCAGAAGAAGATAAGCACTCAAGAAATAACTGTGGAATGTTTGGTCAAGGCATCTGAGAAATGAAGTACGGAGACAGGACATACTGTGAGAAGAATATTCCAGTTGGAGCAGGTTATCCCAAGGGAACAACCCATGAGCTGTCTACAGAGCATGCAAGCATCCACGCTTCAGGGGAGGAAGCACAAACATGTAGAGTTGTAGGCATGAGTTCAAGGACCTGCAATGAGTTGGTTGCCAACCATTTTGGATCAAAGTCACCATGGAGTAGAGTAAAGGAATGATGTTGCTTTCCCCTGTCAGAACAAGGTTCAACTATGGGCTTCCACTGGGAAACTCAGTTCATAGGGTCCTGCTGAGATATCATATTTTACAGCAAATATGCTTTCAATTCTTCATGGCAAGATATTTTAGATGCATCAAGAAATGGATGTTAACACCCTCACTTGATATATGGGGAAACTTTTTTCTGAAGAAAGAAAATTATTTTCCAAGGTACTTATCTGCACATGGTTACTATGAAGGGAGGATTCACAGAGATGGCCTGAAACCCTTTCATATTCATCAAGCCTCACACTAGGAATCCTGTGGAGGTCTGTCCTCAGGACCATACTTAGGAATTTTGAAGATTAAGACAACCACCAGAGACAGAAAGTATTTGGGATCTGCCCTTCCTACCTGACGGTGGTCATCATCTTCTATGGAACCATCATCCTCATGTATTTGCAGCTGGCCAAGAGTAGATCCAAGGACCAGGGAAAGTTTGTTTCCCTCTTCTACACCGTGATGACCCCCATGCTTAACCCACTCATCTATACCCTGAGGAACAAGGAAGTAAAGGAAGCACTGAACAAAATTCTTGAGAAACTCTGATTGAGTGGGACATGATTATCAAGAAACATTTAGGAGAGACTTACTAAGGGTGTATCATTTAATGAATACTGACAATAATTTGGTTGTGTTCATGAACATGTCAGTGGCATTCAGTAGAAGAGATTAAATTAGAGTTTGAATTTCAGAGTCAGAACAATCTGAGCCTGAGTGCCCATTTCACCACAGAAGAGCTATGGGACTTGACCAATTTGCACAACAACCATTACGTTATTTCTAAACTGGGCTGTGTACTAGGACCTGAAATGGAACAAACCCAATTAAAACAGATCATTTTTCTAAGGATTTTACTGTTTTTAAAGCTTGTTTTTATAAAGTTTATTATACTTAATAGTCATACCCGTATATTAGAAGTCTTATAAAATTGTTATTGAATTATTATAAAATTATTGCAATTTTTCTTTTGCAAAGATCGAAGTATTTTGGCCAATTGCTTGGAACAGAAAGAGAAAACCTTAAACTTCAGTGACATTGTTCTATCAAATATAACTATGGATTGCTGAGCCCCTTAGGACCCCATTGGATGCCCTCTTGTACTCTGAGTTAACCTCTAGTGCTGCTCCCCACCCTGAGTCCTGTATTATAAGTTTCTGATTTTTTTGCATTTCTCCCCTCACTAGGTTTTTGAGAACAGCAAGTACATTATGACTTAATCACAGTTTAAAATAAAATCTTTACATATGACTTAAAAAAAAAAAAAGGGACGAGAATGTGAATATTCTCACTGTCCTGATTTTGTGATAATCAGGGTAGGCTAAACATACGCTATATTAGAAACCATGCATGTGTCCTCAGACCTAGTTTTTCTCCCTAGGTCTGGTTTTTGGAATGCTGGTGATAAACTAAGCCTGATTTATTATATGACCATCCTGTATGGGAAAAGTCTGTAACTTTGGGTATCTTTGGTCAACCTTAAGAGATATAGCAGAGGAACGGATGTGGCTCAGGTGGTTGGGCGTCCGTCTCCCACATGGAGGGACCTGGGTTCAATCCCCGGGACCTCCTGGTAAAAATTAAAAAAAGAAAAATATAGAAGACACGTGGGCCACCCGGCCCCACGAGTGGGTGGGCCGCCAGGCGCCACAAGCCACGCAGCAAAATGATGATGTAACAGGAGAGTGACACAAGAGAGAGCCAAGACGAGATGCACCGAAAAACCAGGAACTAAGGTGGTGCAGGCGGTAGGACACCTCTCTCCCACATCAGAGATTCTGAGGATCGAATCCCAGTGAAGACAGGAGGAGAAGGATGAGAAGAGAGGGCAGGAAACAGACAGAGTTGCCCAGCAAATGGACACAAAACAGCAAAAACGGGAGGGCGACGGGGGACGTAAAAATGGATAAAAATAAATAAATAAATCCTTAAAAAATTGTGTAGGGGAGGAAGATAGGGACTATAGTTAGTAGTAATACTTTGACGATGCTCCTTCATAATTTGTTAACAAATGTTTCACAACAATGCAAAGTATTTATGGTGGGGTGATGTGTGGGAGCCCTGTATGATGTTATGCATGTTTGTTTTGTAAGTTCACGATGTTTACTGAACACTTATAGTTTATGTATGTTCAGGTATGAATGAATTGTTTATTCAGATATGAATAAATTGTTTAAAAAAAAAAAAGGGACAAGAAGCTTAAGGCACCCTTGCTTGCTCCCCCCCCACACTCCCTCCCTGACATGACGTGGAGGTGGCCTGCACTCTAACTGTGGGTTCCTGACCCTGTTGCGGAGAGAGTACAGCAAACCCCATGTGCATACTGGGGTGCCAGTATGTCAGTGCTAATCTAATGGTTGGCAGCCTGACGGATTGAACCAGGATATTCATTTCTGGCTGGGCCTCCCAGAAGTTGCCCTGCAGGCTGAAACAGCTTTCCCAACGCTAAAGCAGTGTAAGAAACAATTAATTATCAAAGTGACCTTGGTCAAAGGATCACTGGCTTTAAGAAACACAATAGAGCGCCCAGGAAGGGGCAGTGCCTATTTCACAGGAAGCAGAGGGGCCGTTGAATTTCTATAAAAGAGGAGATTCATGAAGCCACATGCAAGCACAAGCCCAAGACAACATGCAGTCTTGGAAAAAAATGAAGAGACCCTGCATTTTTACATTTGGCTGATCTTCTTGATAGGAGGGATAAACGCTGAGGGAGAGCACCAGCCAGCCCAAAGTCAACTTGCAAAGACTGTGAAAGGTGTTTTTTGGTTTTGTTTTGTTTTTGAATTTGCTTGTTTGTTTTTGTTAGCTCTTGGCTAACCAAATCTCTGTTATATCACAAGTTGAATACAAATTTAAGGAACAGACAGCTCAGGGATTAAATCCCAGAGTTAACACTTTAAAATATTAAAATGTACGGTGTGCCAGAAAAGTTTATAAGACAAATAAACCATCCAAAGGAACAAGATGAAACTTTGGAAGCCATCAACGAAGAGACACTTGGACATACCAGACAAAGACCTAAAAATAAATAATCTCAGAGGGGAACCAGGATATAGGAGCACAGCCCGAGCTCTGCAGTGTCCTGGGGCAGGCTGTCCAGGCCTCTGCTGGCTGTTGGTGGGGAAGGGAGAGGAGATGGACAAACATGCCACCTACTCTCTGACTTCCAGGCCCAGCTGTGCACCACCCTAGGCATACCCAATTAGAGGCGGGCAAGGCTTCACGTTGGCTTCCAATGCACACTTTTTAACTCACTTAAGAAAAATGCATCGAGATGCACCTGTCAAGGGGGGTTGGGGATTTGGAGAGAGGTCATTTGTGACTTTCAGCACAATGCCAGGTTTCTCTCCATTCACCCCTACTGGCACCTCAGTCTCCTTTGATCCTCCCACCTGTCCTGGCTTACACCGGCTCCCTAGCCTTTCAGCTCCAACCCCCTTTCCGCCCAGAAGTTCTGCTTGAGGCCCCAGCCAGCATCAGTCTCTCTTTCCCCCTACTTTATACCACTTGTACTTCTGCTCTAACACTTCCCATTCACTACATTTCACCACTACTCACTCAACAAACATGTGGAGCACCTGATGTGTGTCAGACCCCAAATTAGGAAGAGGGATATAGCTGAAAGTCTCTGTTCTCAAGATGCAGGGGGAACAGACACATAAAGAGCTCAAAATCATTATGGGATAAGCTGCTAGGGGCACCATGACCTTGGTGGGAAGGGCTGGGAGAGATGTAAGGAGGGAGGTGGCATTTGCAGGAGGACAGAACCTTGTGGGGTAAAGGAGCAAGGGCGGGGAGTCCCAGGCAGAGACTAGAGCACAGGCAAAGGTGTGGTGGGGTGACAGGGCGATGTGGGTAAGTGAGAGCTCCTCCAGGCTGGCACAAGGTCAGGGGGATGGTGGTAGTGGCTGGGGCTCGGGCTGGGCTGGGGCCTCGAATGCCAAGCCGAGGAGCCTGCCTGCATCGAGGCAGTGCAGAGCCCTAGGAGAATGTCAGCCCAGCAAAGACATGCAAGCTGAGCCTGGGCTCTGGAAGGTCACAGCCACATCAGTCTTTTCCTCAGGCTGAGAGTTCCTAGAGCACAGAGAGGAGACTTGCCCTTGGATGCCTCTTGGGACCTAGCTACAGGGGGTGTCAATCAGCAGCCTCAGAGGTGGCTTGGCTTGAACTGGACCACATTTCAGAAGTGCTGCCCCTTCCCCCACTTCAGTGCCAAGCTCAGTGCCCAGCAGGAGAGTGTGTCAGGGCAGGGAGCACAATTCTGCTGAGAGCTAGCAGTGCCAGGAGGTGGGAGGGCATCCTGCTCACCTTGAGGTCCCCGGAGATGTTGGCCCCTGCCAAGATGCCTGTGGCCGAGGGGAAGAAGATGGAGAACATCCCAAAGAAGCTGCCATCCACGCCCCGCCAGTCAGGGACCAGGTTCTGAACAAAAATGTCCCCTGGGAAACAAAGGCCTGAGTTAGGTCACCCTGGTGGGCTTGGCTCCCTGGCTGTGGGATTTGGAGTCCCATCCTCCCAGTGCTCATAAAGTGGGTCAGACCTGTGGGCAGGCTGTCCCTGTCCCCAGAGCCATGGGAAAGGGTCCCAACCCCCCGTGGAGCCCCACACATACCCCGGTAGCTGAAGAAGCCTTTGGAGGCCTTGTCCTCAGATGGGGGGATGAGTGTCCCCACTAAGTAGTTGGCAAAGGAGACCATGATGACCAGGAAGAACAGCACCTGGGCCTGGGGAGGGAGCCTGAGGTCAGGCTGTCACCGAGAACTTGCCTGAGGCCCCCATTCTCTCCCACCCACTATGCAGCAGGCTCTGTTCACAGTGAACAAGATGGCCCAGGCCAGGGAGGGGGGTGCGTTTAGAGTAAGAGCAGCACAGGCGTGAAACAGGACGGGCATGACGGGGCAGGGGACTATGTCAGCAGAGCGGCCAGGGAAGGGGTCTCCGAGGAGGAGGCCTTTGAGTGGGGACGGAAGAAGGAGGAGGAAGAATGGTCTGGGGGAACGAACTTGGTGCATACACTCAGGGAGCAGTGAGGAGACCAGCGAGGCTGGAGGGGAGACAGAGAGAGGTGACGAGAGACAGCAGGACCAGATCCTGGCCAGCGTAGGCTACGCCTGGGCAAGTCTGCCAGCTGGAGCCCAGCATCTCTTCTTCCCTTGGTTCCTAGGAAAACACCTCTGATCCTTGGCTCAATGAAAGACCACATATCTGCAGCCTCTCTTGCAGCTATGTGTGTCCAGGAGACGATATTCTGGCTAACAGGATGTGAGCAGAAGTGATGCGTGTAACTTCGAGGCTGAGGCTGGAAGAGAACCCCCTCCCTTTCATCCTTTCTCCTCTTCCTGCCAACTAGACATTCCAGGGATGGGAGGAGCTGGGTGCCTGACATCCTGAGCTACAGTGCCCACTCTAGACTGTGGACTCCTGGACTGTGACTGTGGAGGGAAACAAACATCTCTCTTGTTTAAGCCTCTCTAAGCCTAGGGTCTCTTTGTCATAGCAGCAGAACATCAAGCTCCACTAACACACACAAGAAGAGGCAGTGCCAGGACCGAGACCAAGTCTTGCGACTTCTCCTACTCCATGTGACCACCCACCCCGGCCCCTGTCCCCCAGCACCTCCTTACCTTGGACTCCCACTCCATGCCTGCCAGGGAGATGGCCAGCAGCACGGTGACAGTGACCACACCAATGATGCGGATGTCGTTGGTGGGGTCCACGATGGGTGTGCCGTACTCCTGGGGAGGGGACATAGGTCAGGCTGTGTGTGTACCCTGTCCCTCCCCAAACCCCTCTGCCTCGGATTCACCTCATCCTGGGTGCCCTCTGACTGGAAAACCCAAACACCTGCCCTGCTCTGCAGTGGCTGCTGCAGGAGCCTGGGCGATTTGGCTCTAAGGGTAACACATGCTCCTGAAAGGGTCTTTAGCTGATGAGGAATCTGCTGGTTGCACTTGGGCAGGGGGGTGGGAAGGCCTGGCCCAGTGGGGTGGGGGAGAGTGGGGTGGGCTGCCCAGACTCCCTCACCTGGATCAGGTCCCGCACGGTCTCTGCAAAGCCCACGGTGTGCATGGCCACAGCCACGGCATTGGCAAAAGCGAAGATGAGGCCGATGGAGCCCCCCAGCTCCGGGCCGAGACTCCGGGAGATGAGGAAGTAGGTGCCTCCTAACAGGGCCAGAGCCCCATGCAGGAAACCAGAGGGTCGGGTGCCTGGGGTGGGCTTGGGGCAGGCAGAGGCTGAGGCTGGGCAAGGGCGACCACAGGGCCCATGGGCAGGAGAGAGCCGAGGGACCATCCCAGGGGTGTGGAGAGCCAGCCCTGAGCCTTCACCTGCCAGTGGGAGGAGCAGCCTGGGGTGTCCCATGTGAGGGAGGGGGACCTTGGGGGAGGGGCAGAGTGGGGCTCACCTGACTTGACCTTGCCGTTGGTAGAGATGGCTGAGATGGACAGGCCTGTGATGGAAGTCACCGTGACCGAGAGCAGGATGATGATCCAGGTCAGCACTGTGGGGGTGGGGAGGGTCACCCCAAAACTCAGTAGGGCATTTTTCCCCGGTTGGAGGGGCTCACACGAGAAGCCACAAACTGGGCAGCAGGAAACCTGGCCTGTCTTCAAATTCACTGCAAGCCTTAAGCCACTTCCCCTCTCTGAGCCTCAATTTTCTCATCTGAAATATGGATGTCTGTCTACCTCCTGGCATGCTCTGAATATGGGAGCTGTGAGCTAACACCTAGGGGTCATTAGGTATGGAAGGGAAGGCCCCCCCTTTAATTAATAATGAAAAATCAAGTAATAGCTGACACGAGCACCTCTGGCTACCAAACCCTGTGCGGAGTGCGTCATATAAACCCCACAACAGCTCTGTGAGGTATGTACTATTATCACTCCCATTTTTCTGATGAGGAAACTAAGGCTCAGAGAAGTTAAGAAACTTGCCCAAGGTCACACAGCATGGTGCTGAGCTAGCATCTGAACACTGGCCTATCTAGAGTACAAGTCCCTAACCCTAATACTCTGCAGTAGAAATTGGCTCAAAGAGGCTAAGTGACTTCATCAAGGGCAAACAGAGCCAGAGAGAGTCCCTAGGCCTGCTGACTCCATATCTAGTGCTCTTTGGCTACACCACCCTGACCTCTGCCACTGGAGAGGCTTAGGCTGAGCTGGGGAGGAACAGGCCTGGCCCATGGTCTCTGTAGCCCAAGTTCAAGTCTGTTCCCACTGTTCCCATGGGGCCTCGAAGGACCAGGACTCAATAATCACCCCCCTCCCTGCCAGGAGGTGGCACTCACCAATGCCCGCCTGGGCTGTAATCCAGGGGAGCCGCAGGTAGAGGATCACACCCCAGATGTTGAGCATGCAACGGATCTGGAAGGAGAGTGGGGTCAGAGGCTACCTGGGCAGGCCAGATGCCCCAAGCCTATACATGTGATTTCCTGTCCTTGGTGATGGCATGCCATGGCATCGGGTGCCTGGGCCTAGGGTACACCCGTGTCCTTTCTTTGTTTTACCCACATCAATGGGTTTTGGGCCTCTGGTTCTGTGGGGCAGGAGAGTAAGTGGTGCCTGGAGACCTGCCTGGCCCTCCCACCCCCTCTCCTGCCCTCCCATCAAAGCCTAAGGATGGGCTGCAGACATTCTCACCCATCGCCCCCCTTCCAAGCCCCAGATCCTGTGTCTGCCAGCCCCACCCCAGCCCCACATAGCCAGCTGTTGGCCCAGGGCCTGGCATTTAGGGAGAGCTCAGCAAGTGCCAGCTGAGCCAATGCCCCACATCCAAGCAGAAATTGGAGCTCAGGCAGCTGTGACTTCAAAGCAAAGCCAGAGGTCCGGGTTGAAGCCTCATTTCTGGGTGGGAGAGGCTGGTGTGGTCTTTGGCCCCAACCGCATTGCGGAGTGGCAGGGGCATGTGGCCTTTACAACCCGCAGGGCTTCTAAGGCCCCCCGATCTGCTCTGAGATACCACGTGGGGCCACACCAGGCTCTGGACAGCACAATCCAGGAGGAAGACCTGACTCTGGATAGGAGCCTCTGGATAGGAGCCTCTGGGAAAGGGGAAAGGCTCACTGTTCAGATGGGGAAACCAAGGAACAGACACTTGACAGCAGTTAAGATCAGAACCAAGGGCTAAAGCTTTCTGCTGCATCCCAGGTGGTCCTCTTTGTAAAAGCCCATAATTCCTTCCAAAGCCAAGTTCACTTGATTCTTCACTGTCTGGGGACTTATTTGTGCAGCAAACCTTGCCCTTTCCATCATAAAGGAAAATGAGAAAAACACATTTGTGGATTTGTGTGTTTAGTGCTGCCCCCTTGTGGCTTCTTATGGAAACAGTTTCTTCTAATTCACTTGCAGGCGGAGATCCAAGCACTTTACGTCAATTAACTCATTTAATGCTCATCACAGCCCTGTGAGCAAGTGCTATTATTACTTCAGTTTCACAGATGAGGAAACTGAGGCACAAAGAGGTCAAGTAGGGATTTTGCTGCCAGAGTCTATGGCTCTTAAGGCAAGGCCTGCAGGGATGGAGGGAGGCACCTGGACACTGCCTCAGGCCAGGTCTCAGACTGGAGGTAGATGTGGGTTCAGGCAGAGGTTACTGTGCAGATGGAGAAACTGAGGCCCTGGGTCTGCCCAGCCACTAGGCCCTGAGGGTCAGAGCCGAGTCTGGAAGAAGACCTGTCTCCCCATCCCCTCTCCTGGGCATCACATGCCCCTCCACGCCCACTCACCATCACCCCCTTGACCCAGCCGAAGCGCACAGGCTCCCCGGGGTCCTTCTCGCTGTTGGTGCCTGCCTCGTCCTCCACCAGCCCGTCGGTCATCTCGCGGCTGGGCCGGCTGTCAAACGCCAGGGCGTGCAGGTGGCTGCCTTCCTGCTGGCAGCCCAGGGGCCACAGGTCAGGCAGGTGGGGGCGCAGGGTGCCAGGGACTAGCCTCTGCTCCAGCTCCCCCACCCAAGCCACAACACCCCATACTGGGCAGCCCCCAGGCCCCTCAGCCTCGCTGGATACCGGGCAGCTGGAGACAACCGCAGCGGGGACTGATACCGAGGGAGGCTGGGAGTTCTGGGCTCCCTTGTTCATAGCACCCCGTCCCCCGACGAGAGCAGGGTCCTCAGAGCTGACCAGGCGCTTGCACAACCTGCAAGGTCATTGGCACCCCCGAGAGGTGAAACAGTTCATCCAGGCCACACTGTGGGTCCCTGGCAGGGCAGGGTCTTGAGCCCAGGCCTCACCACTGGGGCCTCCTGGTTTGGGCTTGAAGTGACGGGAGCCCCCTCTGGGGCTTTGTTACTGGCATCTCATCTCAACAGCCTTGTGTGGAGCAAAGGGCCTTGTTTGGCCCGTGGGATATGGGTTTGTTCCGGGTGGGGAGAAGAGTCCTGTGAATTTTAGCAGGTTTCAGTCCCAGAACCAAGAATGATTCTGCCCAACTGACAGACGGGAAAAGCAAGGCCCAGAGAGGGGTCATGACGATCCTGCTCCCAGCCCTTCACATTCCACATTCCACCCACCCAGGCAGCAAATCCAGAGAGGCCCTCTCTGATGCTGACCCTCCCTGCCCCCCCTTTCATTTCTATCAGGTGCATACAACCTCTATTTGCTTACCTCCACTGACTGGGAGCTCATTACCTCTCTAGGCAGCCTGTTCTACCTTTGGGTTGTCAGTGACTAGATGATGAACGTGATAACACATGCTGTTTCATTCAGGCCTCTCGAGCCATGAGGAGGACACTTGTCTCCATGACACAAGTTACAGAGCCAAGGCTCAGAGAGGTTTGGTAACTGAGCCAAAGTCCCACAGCAGGGGAGTGGCCAGTCTTCTGAGCCGGGGCTTACCTTGAGGAAGGAGTGCAGGTCAGCCAGCGTGGGCCGGACCTTGCGGGGTTCGCCGGGCAGGGCGCTGCTGGCATAGTGCTCGTAGGCGGGCACCGCGTCGATGGTGTTGTAGCCGAAGGTGCGCATGTACAAGGTGCTGCCGTGGGTCAGGTGGCTGGGGTGGCTGCTGTCATAGGCCGCGTGGGGCAGGGGCTCATCGCCCCCCAGCAGCGTGCTGATGGTGAAGCGCCCACTGCACAGGGCCGGGTCTCTGGGCGTCTCGGGCTCCGCCTGCTCTGCCATGGCGGGTCTGGGTGTCAGGGGAGGGGGCCAGGTCAGCGGGGACGCACAGGGAGACTTTATAGGCTGGGCCCACAGCAGGGGGGAGGCAGGGAGGTTGGCCCAAACCGCCCACGGCTGGCGAGCAGGGTGGGGGGCGGGAGCACGTGCCCAGTGCTGTCCTGCCCGCCATTTGATCGCTGAGATAGTGGCCCACCTCACCCAGGGAGGGTGCCAGACTCAGGGGGGTGGGGGGTGAGGGCCAGGCCAGCCCCAGGGTCCTGAGGGGCTCTTCTGAGTCCAGCCCAGCAGAGTTGCCCAGCCAAGACCCCAGGAAGGAGCAGAATCCCCAGAGAGACCCTAGGGATGTTCCCACTCCACTATGGTCTCATTTTAGTGTATGGTCTAGTGCTTTTTGAATAGATAAGAGATATATTTTGGATAAACCTATATAGTAATCTCTCTTCTCTGTCCTCTGCCCCCCCAATGTATGTGTCCTTACAGAGACATCCCGTATATACCAGCCATTAGGTGCCTGGACGCCCAAACCCCTAGCTTAGCAGGCCTGAGGTGAGATCTGCAGCCAACGGACCCCTGGGCGCTCAGCCGGCACCCCGGCCATGCTCCCCTGGCTCTGCCTGCAGGGCCACCAGGTCATAAAGCCCCAGGGGTCTGCTGCCTCCCTTCCAAGACATCCCAGAGAGCTCCACAGCCCCTGCCGGGTGAGGCGGGTGGGGCTCCATTTGGCTGGCAGCCCTGCAGCTGTGCCTTGAATGCACAGGGTGGCAGGGGCAATGCACTGATCACTGGAAGCTACTAGACCATTCCAGTGCCAGGTGTGGGGGACGGGATTTGAGTTGGGGGGAAAATAAACAGAAGTGGGTCAGGATTTGGAGAGCTGAGTTGGGGTGGTGGACACTTGAGGTGCTGCCAGATTCCCCTTCAGGAATGAAGGACACATTCCCCCCAATGCTGCCAGGACCCGGTGCCAGCCCCCATGGTGACGGTCTCTGCCCTCCCCTCCACCACTGTGGTGGCATTCACAGCCTGATGGACGTGGGAACAACGCCTGATCCCCTCCCCCAAATCTGAAGGGCCCTCCCAGCCCTGAGCCCTCTGATGAAGGTCCATACTCTCCTGGGTGTCACAGTCTGCCCCTTGGGCACAAAACCTGTGACCTCTGGGGATGGGGTTGCCTAGTGGCTCACAGGAAAGCTCTGGTTTCTTTGTCACCTCTGCTGAGTTTCTTCTTTCAGTCATTCACCTGACACCTCTATTGTGAGCCTACCCTGCCACGGGTGGCCGTAGGAGCCAGGCAGTGTGGCAGGTGCCATGCTTGTCCTCATGGTGCTGCCAAGTGAGCGGGGAAATGGCCGTGGGAACAGTCCAGCCCAGCTGTGTGTTCAGAACAGTGGTGAGAGAGATGCCCCTGGGGGCGGGTCAGGATGGGCACAGGCAGGGAAGGCTTCCTGGAGGAGGGGGCCCTGACCTGAGTCTTGGAGGATGAGGCAGGGTGTGGAGGAAGGCCTCGAGGCCACCACCAGCCCTGGGCATCGGAGCTTGGCTTATGCTGAGGTTCTAGTCCTTCTCGGGAAGGAAGTGGAGGGACACAGTTTCTCCTCCCTCCCCAGCCCTGCCTCTTCAGGCCTGGGCTCTCAGAGCTCGCGCTGGGCCCTGCTGGTGATAGAGAACCCCCAGGTGGGCCCGCTGGCTCCTGCTGCCCGGAGGGGCCCAGGACAGGCCAGCAAAGGTGGCAGGTAGTAATGCTCAGTGTTCTCGGGTGGCAAGAGGGGGTTACCCCCTGAGACGAAGGTGATGAAACCGAGGTCCAAGAGCCCTGTAGCATCATGGACCTGTTTCCATACCTAGGTGCCTTTTTCTGAGGAGGGGGGCCCTGACTTTCATCCAGCTTTCATCCACCAGGGCAGGGACAGGGGCCTGTTTTGCCCTCTGAAAATCCCAAGCGACTAAAACACCACTTAGGAGGTACTCCATAAATGCCTGTTGAATGAATAACAGAGGGGACCTGAAATGAAAGAGGGCAAAGAGCTGCTGCCACAGAAACCATTGGCTGACAGAATTACTGGGAGGGGAAGGTAAAGGGAGTGAAAGGGGAACTCTGTGGGCCTCTCCCAGTTCAGCATTCTGCCTTGGATGGCAGGTCCTCCTTGCCCAGTGCACCTCTTCTCACAGTTCAAATATTTACCATACGCATTAACTTTTAAAAAAGAATGTTCCCTGTGGCTCAGGTTTACCCACGTGTTCCCTGGATTTCCATCCCCTCCTAAGAGAGGAAGCTACAGGAGTGTGGCCCCAATACAGGGCCAGCTGCCAGTGGAGGCTGAAGGCAAGAAGTCCAGACCAAGGTCCCCCAGTCATGGTCAATTTTCCACCTTCCCTACAGCCCCCACCCCGGGTTTGTGTGTGTGGGGTGGGGCTGCTGAGTTACTCATTCCCTCCCACGGGACCCACGAGGCAGATCTTATCACCCTCTGCTCTTAATTTGCCACTCCTACCCAGCATCCTTTATGCCACTCCTATACACCCTGTCCCGGGGCCACCTTGGAAAATTCCTGATTAAGATCTTGGGAGGGGAAGGGGCTGGAAGGGGCCTGTCACCCAGGGCCGGTTTGCAGCAGTGCAGGGCCCATGGGCAAAGTGAGGGGCCATGACTTTGCTGGGTGACCTTGGGCAAGTCACTTAATTTCCTCTGCAACACTTTGGCCCGAGTCAGCTCCAGGGTCTCTTCCAGCCCTAGAGGGGAACATTTGCTGCTTCAAGAAGCTTTCCCCCCGGCCCCTGGCATCTTTCTGGGGTGGGATGGGGCTTAAGAACTACTTCTCAGGGAGGCGGCTGTGGCTCAATCAGTGGGGCTCCCGTTTACCATATGGGAGGCCCTGGGTTTGGTTCCCGGGGCCTCCTGGTGGGGGCGGGCCCGCCCGCGCGGCGTGGTTGGCTAGCCCAGCGAGCACAAGCAGCAGGGGGGGGATGGATAAAAAAAAAAAAAAAAAAAATTAAAAAAAAAAAAAAAAAAAAAAAAAAAGAACTACTTCTCGAAGGGCTTACAAATGGAACAAGTTGAAGGGATTGTCAGAACATCTCACCCTTAGGGGGACGGATGTGGCTCAAATGGTTGGGCGTCTGTCTCCCATATGGAGGGACCCAGGTTAGATCCCCGGGGCCTCCCAGTAAAAAAAAAAAAAAAAAAAAAAAAAAAGAACATCTCACCCCAAGAAAGGAGATTCTTGCATTTGGATGGAATTTAATCAGTTTCAGAAATGCTCCCAGATGCACTCTTCCTGTGGGGGGACAGGGGAAAGGCTGTGGGTCATACATGGTCCCCACCTCCCAAGACTCCAGCTTCCAGAAGAACCCAGCCAGGTTGCCCCCAGAGTCCTTCAGGTCAGAGATTGGGGACTCAGAATCACATGTACCTTGTGCAAAGCATCTCAATTTTGTCCATTTCTGTGACTTTGAGCAAGTCACCTAATCTCAGTGAGCCTTGGTTTCCTTGTCTGTAAAGTGAAAATGTTACCTGCAGCCGCATCACTAATTTCTCACCTGTCCAGGGTCAGCCCCTGGCTCCAGGTAAACTTAGGCTAGGTGGCTGAGAGCCCTGCATCTCCGGCTTCTCAGGAGGGTGCACAGGGGCAGTAAAAGGAATGGAAAGACTCAAAACCCTGGACAGAGGGGGCTGAAATGGCAAGGACAGTAGGACCTCCTGTCTTCGTGGCCGCAGAGACCCCTCAGCACTTACTGTGCATCTCCTGTGTACCAGGCACTGGAATTCACAGCCTAGCCTGGCAGACAGAACAGCAAAGAGATAATGGCAACCAGCAGGCAGTAGCAGAAGGGAAAGGCTGCCCACAAGAGGGAGAGGGGAATTGGATGATGCAGGTGAGGGAAGGATGGCAGGGATTCTGGGGGAAAGGAATGGCATATGTGGGGCATGGAGTTTGGAAAGGGTACAGTCAGTGCCAGGTCAAAGTGGGTGGGATTGGAGCATGGATTGCTGTGGGCATAGGGAGGAGGGAAGAAATGGTGGGGGATGAGGCTGAAAAGGGTCAGATTGGTTTTTCATTCCACATATTTATTGAGCACCTACTAAATACCAGGCCCTGTGCTAGGCAGTGGAGGCACAACAGGGAACAATAGAAAGGCCCTGCCCACCTGGAGCTCACATTCTAGTGGGGGAGACAGATAATAAATAAGCATTGTTTAATTGTAATTTTTAAGGCATTGGGTGATGAGTACTATTAAGAAAACAAAGCAGAGTGGAGGACGGTGCAGGGAGGATGAGAGATTTGAGCCGAGTTCCAGGGAGAAGGAGCCACCCACATGGGTGCAGTGTGAGCACAAAGGTTCCAGGCGGAGGGACCAGCAAGTGCAGAGACCCTTTGGCAGGAGAGTGCTTGGGACTTCCAGAGCAGCAAGGAGCCAGTGTGGCTGGAGCAGCAGGACAGATGTGTGAGACATGGCAGGGTCAGGAGTTTCATTCTATTCTAAGCACGATGGCCAGATTCATAGTTTTCAAAGGGCACTGGCTGTTGTGTGGACAATGGCCTGAGAGACGAGGCAAGGAAACCAGTCAGGGGCCACTGTGGGCACGACAGCCAGGCCCCGGGGAGTAGCTGTGGGTGTGGCCGGGTACTGGGCTGGGCGTGCTGGGATTTGATTGTATTCTGAAGGCCAAGCCAACAGAAGCAGCAGATGGATGGATGTGGGGCAGGGGTGGTGCCTTTTCTGAGCTGGGAACCCTGGCAAGAAGAGCCTTGAACCAGGGTATGGAGGCTAGCCCTTGCCTGGGGTGGGGAGCGGGGGGATCAGATGATACCTGGTTCTGGAAAGCTGGTTGGGTGGTGGCAGTGGTGTGGTGGAAATAGGGTTGGGGAGGGCTGGGAGGTGGCTACGGCAAGAGTCAGGCAAGCACAGACAGCTCAGCCCCAGCTGAGAGCTTTAGGCTTTCCCCTGCCTGTGTGTGTGAAACTGAGCATCAAACAGCTGCTGGAGCCGCAGCCCCACACCTGGAGGTCCATGGGCCTGGGGGTTGGGGGAGGGCTGGGGAGAGGAGGGGGCAGCAGCAGCAGGGGGAGCAGATGTAGCACAGTGGTTTGAGTACCTGCTTCCCATGTACGGGTCCCCTGGTACCTCCTAAAAACAAAAGCTCCCAGGTGATTCTGAAGAGGAGGCAGGATTGAGATCCAGTGGCTAAAGGGAAGCACCTCACACACACCCCCCGCCCCACACCCACGACCATGTGTCCAGTGGTCCCTCGAGGCTCGCCTGGAGAGGATGGGTATGATGCAACCCTGGTGTCGTGAAATAGCCGGGTAAGAGGATGCGCTGCTCGTCGGCCTGATTCACAACACCAGCTGCAGCAACGATACCAGAACTCGGGCGGCTTCCTCCTCTGGGCTGTGGCTCCGCGGCTCTCAAGACGGATGGTGCAAACATCCTCGCTGGCCGATGGCTGCTCTGGGCCAGTGCCATGCAGACGGCGGAGGTGGGGTCCCTGCCCGCAAGGAGCTCACAGACTGGATGGTGGGGGAAAGGGAAGGAGACACAAAAGCCCAAACGGTGCAGGGGGAGCAGAGTGATGGTGGAGGCTGGGGAGGCCAGAGGCTGGATTGCCAGCTCTCCACTAACCAGGACCAGGACCGAGGAGTTGGGATTCCCTGAGCCTTGCAGAGTATGTGGGTGTTTCTACTGCAAGCCTGTTCTTCTATCTAGACGATATTATAGCAGTTGCACACTAAAATAACTTGAAGCTACTGGCAGTAAAACAAAAAGAGGAACATGCATGATAAGTTAATTCAATTTCATTGTTAGAGGAAGGACTCATGGTTTTTTCCTTCATATTCAGACTTGATTTTTAAAACCTATTTATCCAACACTCATTCCACAAGGAACTGAGATATTCACTATATATTAGACAGAATCTGGGTGCTTTGGAAGATACACAGAAGGACAAGGCATGATTGCCGTCCTCAAAGAGCATATCTCAAGGTCCATCAGAGGAGGTAAGACCAACAGAGCCACAACCCAAGGATGAAGTGGCACATCCCTAGATAAAACGTGACATGGGTTCAGAGAAGGGATGCCTTCTTCTAGCTGGGGTCAAGGGTAGAGTGGGGTTTATGAAATAGCACAGTTAGAATAAAGGCAAGAAGAGATAGGTCATCATTTAAAGGAGGAAAAAGCCCAATGTTAGCTTGGAGCTTCCTGACAGCTAAGGCAAAAATGGGAATCATGATCAATAGTTACTATCTGAAAAAAAAGTGAGATTTAATTTTTCCTTCCTCCTCTTCTCATAAAGAAACTAAATCTCCATCAACCCATTGCCTCTCCAGCCAGACTTAGCCAAGATTTCCAGTAAGGAGTGGCCTGAGCTTGGTGCCACTACATCAGTGCAAATGGAAGCAGTAATTCTAACAAAAGTTCGGTATGGCAATAACAGAAATAAGTATTCCTCCACCCTGATGACGCTGCCAATGTCTCTCTCTCTCAAATGGCCAAGGATGTGTCCTTGACCCCTAAGTCTTTCATTTTTAAATAAACCTTTAGCTTTTCTAACTTTACTGTGAAACTTTTTTTTTTTTCTTCTTGAAAGCAATAGGGAAAGCATGGTCATTTTGCTTGATTTTTTAATTCCACAGTGTATTTCTAATCAGAACACTCTTTAATGGGGTTTTTTTGAGACTGGGAGCCTCTGACTTCCTCCAGCAGCAGGTACCAGGGGGTCTGGAATTGCAGAGGTGCTTTAAAGAGCTCAGCCCCCTACCCCACCCCCAAGCTGGGCCCAGCCATGGACACACGGAAAGAGCTGGAAGGATGTGAGCCAAAGGAGGCCTGGGACCTGGTCCCAGTTCTGCACCACCTACCTTATAACCTCAGGCCTGTCCCTGTGTGCCTTAGTTTCATCGTCCACCAAATGGAGATAATTCCACCCAGTCAGTGAGTTTTTTGATGATCAAGGGAGGGAGCTTGGAAAAGAAGCATTTTGGAGGACATTAATTGTGCTCTGCAAATATAAACGATGCTTTTATTTATTTACTTTGCCCCAGGCCTTAGTTACCAGAAAAGAAAGGTGGGAAAACCAACAAACCAACTCATTCCCAACTGTGTAAGGTAGTAATTCTGGGAAAGGCAGCTGCTAAAGTTCATTTATTACAAAACAAACAAAAGATTAGGGCATGTGGAGGAGTGGGGGGAAGGAAGAGCTCAGGATCAGAAAGAAGAAATCCAGAGTTGGCTCTGGGTGTTTGCAGTCATCAGCACTCAGGCTTGCGACACAAGCCATGCAGAACTCAGAGAATTCTAGAAGCCCAGAGCCCAAGAGGCCCTCCCACGTCAGTTGGTTGCCCCTTACCTCTTTAATACGCCAAAGCTGAGTTCCAAAGGATCTTCTGCCAGTGGTCACCAAGCACCCCCAAGGTTTGGTGCAAGATGACACTCGGCACTTGGGCTACATTTGTGCTCAAGGAGAGAGAGAGGCTGGATACGAGAGCAACCTCCATTCCAGACCTGGGTCTGGCTGGGGCAGGTTCCGTGGGCTGTGGAGCCCCACAGCAGGGAGTTTTGACGGTCTTCCCCACGGGAGCTCCCCAGTCAAGGCATGTGCCTGACTGTGGTAGACTCAGGAAGGCTGAGGCAGGTGGACACTAGGAAAAAACACCTCTGATGAAGGGCCTGGCTGAGGTCAGGGTTGTCAGATATTTGTTCACTTGTGATTTTCTGGAAAACGTGCCCCCCTACTACCGCCACACACACAATGATGCTCCCCAGTTGATGCCCTTTTTGCTGGTTGGCCATCTCACATCAGAAACCATGCTGGACAGCTGGCTTTGATCTTGGTGGGTGCAAGCTGACCTCAGTGGGCCCAGGCACAAGGCACAGTGCATGCCATGCATTCCCCCCCCTAATCATTAGGTAGAAGTTTGCATCTTCCTATTTAGTGCATTTCAGACATCCTATTATTTATTGAAAACCTGCACTTGGTGGGATGGGGCTTCACATTTAGAGAGGCCCAGAGGCCTACTTCCTCACTCCCTGCTTTCAGTCAGGACAAGGACTCTGACCCTGACAAGGCATGAAAATGACTTGGGGAACTTTTAAAAAAATATCAGTCAGTGCCTAGGCCCTTCCTAGGACAATTAAATCAGTAGCTCTGGTAGCAGGGGCTTGGAAATTGGTAGTTTGAAGAGCTTGCCATGATTCTAATATGTGGGCAGGGTTGAGAACTGCAGAGCTGGAGCTTATTATAAACACAATCTTGGTGGAAGGAAGGCAAGTTGGCTAAAGTTGTGTGCAGCATATAATCTGCCTCTTATCAATAGAGGTAATGCTGATTCAGTTTTAAAAAATTATTTTTTACATTGTAAAAGGTTTTTTTTTTTTTTTAAAGATTTTATTTATTTATTCATTTATCTCCCCCTTGCTGCTTGTGCTCGCTGGGTCAGCTAGCCCGCCCTCACCAGGAGGCCTCGGAAACCGAACCCCCGGGGCCTCCCATATGGTAAACGGGAGCCCCATTGATTGAGCCACAGCCGCTCCCCTGTAAAAGGTTTTTAAAGAGCTTTCTCCTCCTGGGAACACACATTAATATATAAGCTGGCCATCAGCCCTTTGCTGGATTCATTGGGTTTTGCCCAAGATACCGGGCAGCCTTATTATCTATCAGTGCTTTGTACAAGGAAGTGCATGCTCCCAAATCAGACCATCCCCCAACCATCTGTCTGCCCCCCACCCCTCACCTCTTGTACAAGGTGGATGTTTATAGTCAGGCTGCTGCTTGGCTGGGGGAAGGGCTGAACGTGAGGCCTGGCAGGTCTTCACCTGGCCCCAGGGCCCCTCAACTCACCGGAGTCCTGCAGCTTCTCCTGCTCCAAGGTGGTCGGAGAGATGAACAGCTGGCTAACACCGCTGGGGTGTGAGAAGTGGGCCAGCTGGGGCTGAGCCAAGAGGGGAACTGGGGTTCAGTGCATCCTGGGTGAGCAGGGCCATCTCCAGGCACACCAGCCATACCCACACGGCATGCCCCCATCTCTGCAGGTCCCAATCTTGGTCACTTGCAGATGGCTCCCTCAACCCCCAGCCACAGGGAATCCTGCCTTTGGGCTCCTACTTCACCTGTCCCTTTCTCATGGCATTTCTTAACTCTTCCTGTTTTATTATGGTATGTCCGTGCACACGCGCGCGCACACACACACACCTGCAGCTGCTTGTCGTTTTTCCCCAACCATACCGTGAGCTTAAGAAAGTGGGGACTGTGTCTCGGTTTTAAAAATCTCCCCATAGCCCTCAGGCCTGAGGCCCCTGGTAGGTGCTGAATGGGTGAGTGAATGAAGCTTTCCAGTTAGTGTGGGGAGAGAGCGCCACTTTTTTTTGGAAAAGGCCCTGGTAAAACAAGCTTCTGGAGGGCAGGGACCTCGATTTGGTTCACCACTGTGACCCCAGGGCCTAAGACAATTTCTAGCACAGGGTAAGCACTCAAACATCTGTTGATTGCGTTCTCATTTTAGCAGCCACTGAATAAACAGAAACCACAAGTGGAACTTGGCTTGTCAATGTCTGCCCCCTAATAGCAAACTTTTTGGCCTAGTCTTGTCTCTTGCAGAAAAGTAGCTCTGCTTGACTGAGTCCACCCTGCACCTGTGTGAAAAACCTGTTGCCAAAAGGCTGAAACCAAATGGTAGAGGACATACTATAGCCTTAGAGACCCAACTAGGTGAGGCTGGGGGCAGAGTGGCGAAAATGAACCTTGATTGAGGGCCCACTGTGTGACAGGCATTAGGTGATTTATTCAAATTAACTTAATTTTCCCAAAAGGCTGACGGAGTAGGAATTGGTGTCCCCACTTTATACATGAGCAAACTAGTTCAGAGAGGAAGAGTGACTTGCCCTCAGTCACATGACTACCAGTGGTGAAGAAGGGATTTTAATCCAACTTTCGGTCCGACTCCAAAGCATGTGCTCCTCTCAAAGTGCCAGGCCCTGAAGCCTTGTGGAGCTACTGCCCAGCTAGGACCTGCCTTGGGTCTTAAGGCTGTTTCCCAAAGCTCATCACCTTGTCCCTCGCCCCAGGCCCATCATTGGTGAGCAGTTTTCAAAGAAGCTTCTGAAATCCTTCTTGGGAGTTTGTGCTTTCTAAAGCTAATGACTGTTGCCAGCCACCAGAGGGCCACATCCCAAACACTTGTATTTAGTGCATTTTTGGTTTGGTTTTAATTTTCCTAAAAATAAAAAAGCCAGCTGATCTGTCAGTTGATCAGCAAGAAGGCTCACTCCAGAGGCCCACGCCAAGTGTGGGAGGATGAGCAGGTGGTGAGGGGAGCCTCCGGGCTGGTGCTGTTTGGGAGAGAGGCATCTGGGGCAACTGAGAAAAGGAATTGCCAGCTGACCCCCCCCCCCCCAAACCAAGATGTCCTTCCCCTGCAGCAGCACTGCCAACATGGAGCTTTCCAGGGTTCCATGGGCCTCACTTCCCACTGTGTCCTCATACTTCTCTGGGGCAGTCTGCTTCCCAGGGCTCCCACAGAAATCTGGCCACTTCCAGGGAACATATTAGGTGTGCCTTATGTTGGGGTGGCTGATGGCCATAAACTTGGCCTCTTTCCTTGGCATCTGGGTGCCATTTTACTCCTCTGAAAAGCCTCCAGGTCTGAGAGAGCTAAACAAAGAAGGCCAGCCTTGGGAAGCGGCTGTGGCTCAATCAGTAGGGCTCCCGTTTACCATATGGGAGGCCCCGGGTTCGGTTCCTGGGGCCTCCTGGTGAAGGCAAGCCCGCCCGCACGGCGTGGTTAGCTGACCCAGTGAGCACAAGCAGCAAGGGGGGGATAAATGAATAAATAAAATCTTTTAAAAAAAAAAGGCCAGCCTTTCCCCCAGCAGCCACTCCCCATATGCCCCCCACCTGTCAACAGTCTCCCTTGGCCATCCACAGACTCAGCCCTTGCTCCAGAAGGTGCTGCAGGACCCCAGAGGAGACCATTAAACCCTATGATGGGGCATGCAGCATGGTGTGAGGGTCGAATCTCAGTGATGCATCAGGAAATGGCCTCTCAGGGGCCAGAATTAGCCAAGGGTCCCCATGCAAAGGGAACGGGCTGAAACCCTCCCATGTAGCCACTGCTAGCAGTCCACTCAGACCACCAGGGCAGCTGAGCCAGGTCATGTCAGGGCTTCTCATCAGGGCAAGCTCCCCAGATGAGATCTGAACACACTCCCCACAACCACCACCACCCTGGCCATGTGCACATCCCCAAACAAAATCACATGACCCAGACTGGGTCCTGTCTGGTCAGCAACACAAGCAGATACTGTCCTATAGTACACATCTGTCCCATGATAGGGCCCAAGCCTCTTCTACCAGTCAGCCAAAATAGAGCCCCTCATCCTGCCTCCCTTTCCCCAAAGCCAGTAAGTGGCTCTCAACTCCCATTTCAAATGCTTTCCATTGAGGGTCCAAAATAAACTAGCACAGATTTTAACCACTCCCAGCCCCAGAATGCATACCACATGCTGCATTTATCATCAAAATGCTCTTGACTAATTGTCCCACCACACCTCCAGCCAGTTCCTGACCTTCCACAGACCCTCCAGAATAGTCCCCTGGCCAGGGAACTGAATTCTGAGGCTGGTGGGGGGAAAGCAAGACTTCGGAGCCCAGAGTTCAGTACTTACAGAGACCTCTGGGAACTTCCCAGACCCAGGGACAGAGAAGCCTCTGAGCCCTTCTCACTGGGAGTGGAGAAGGTGCCTGGCTTATTCACCCCCAGAGGATAGGAAGAGGCACTTGTGCTGCCTTGTGTGGAGTCCCCAGGCTGGGCTGCAGGGCTTTACCAGGCTGTGCCTCAGCTAAGGACATTCTCAGGAAAGGAGGTCTGAGAAAGGTTTCCACTCCACTGAAGGACTGAACAAAGGTGGCACATGGCACTTTGGGAGAACATTCCAGATATTTACTGGCTACAGACCGGGGTGGTAGTGAAGGAACCATCCTAAACAGAGTAAATGCAGAAGTTACTGTACAGAAAGGTACATGCAGAACATACATACTGACTCTCCTCCACCCCTCCTCTCTATCCACAAATACCACGCAGAGTGACAATATCAGAAAAGCAAAGAAAAAAGGAAAACAATCAACCAACTCAATAAAGCAAAGAATTCCCCCCACCATGACATTTCTAAGGAGAGTTACTGATCAAGTGAGGAAAAGCTGTACTTTGCCGCCTCCTCCTCTTTATAAAATGCACAACAGTTGAAATTCCTGGTGGAAAAATACCCAGTAAATGAAGCAGTGGGGTCAATTGGGGCCAATTATCCTACTCACTCTGCCTCCTGGTTCTTCAATAATGAACGCCAGCTACTGCCCTCTCTCAAGGGCCTTCATATCTCGCTGTCATTTCCGCTGCTCAGAGAAGCGCAAACAGTGCAACAAACCAGGGTAATCCAATTTAGTTGGAGAGCTCCTAGCAGCCTGTGCCAGGCCCAAAGACCCCTAGCAGCTCGTGCCAGCAGTGGCAAGCCCGGTTAGGGTAGCCGGATAAAATGGGGGTATACTTATGTTAAAAGCTTGATGTTTATCTGAAATTCAGATTTAACTGGGCATCCTGTATTTTCATTTGCCAAGTCTGATCTGGATAAAGGGGCTGTACTTAGAGGCCACAAGGCCCTGGATGCCCCCAGAAAGCCTATCCAGGCTGGGGCTGCCACCAGCACCCATTTCAGCAGCTAGAAAACCCCTCTGGAGTCAATGACTCTTCACTGCCACTGCCTGAGGCCAACTTTTTCACTCGCCATCCCTAAGAAACAGATTCTCAAGGACACCAAGGGCAGGGGCAATGCTGAGGACAGAGTATGCCCACACAATGCTGGACTTCTGCCAGTCTTCTCCCTCTGCACCCCACTTTTCTAAATCAAATCTTCACCCTCTTCCCCTCAACGTTGCCCTGTTTCCTTTGAAGGATGGGCCCTGTTTTATCTGACCCCAAGAGACATTCCTCTGTTGCACCTTCTTTCAGACTGAATACCTACTGAGGGCCCCTGAGCAGAAACAGTGAGTCTGAATCCAGGCACCGTGGACCTGGTGCAGAGGATGTGGGGAGGTGCCAAAGCAAAGAATTGTCGCTCACTTAAACAGCTGTTGAGCCATTCACTGGGGGAAACATACCCAGGAGAGGGCATGCAGAAGCGTATTTCAAAAACCAAGGTTAGAACAGAAAATGTTCCTCCTTCCCTGGGTTAGCAACTTACAACCACAGGTAGTTCCAATTAGGTGATCCTGGTAAAGAGAGGAATAGAAGAAAAAGCTTATTTTCTTAGCCTTCAGAACAGCTTTGGGGTGGGAACAATGCTTGATTTACCTTGGATACCCACAGCTCCCTAGCATGGCTCAGCTCGCGAGAGGTGCTCCATTAATGTCTGCTGAACTGAACTTTACTGACACACAATGCACGTGGCAGGCCGTGGACAACAGCGGTCACAACAGTTATGTGTATAACATGGCTAAAAGCACAGGGCACTGGAAAGTTTCAGAACATTTTAGTTAGTGGTTCTAAGTTTTTTCCACTGATTTTTCTAGTTAGAAACAAGTGGCAGGAAGACATTTATGGGAAACGGATGTGGCTCAGGAGGTTCGGCGTCCGTCTACCATATGGAGAGACCGGGGTTCGATCCCCGGTACCTCCTGGTTAAAAAAAAAAAAAAAAAAGGAAGACATTTATTTCCCTCCTCTCCCTGCCCTGTGAGGAAGTCTAATATTATCAGGAAACTGACAGATGA
This sequence comes from Tolypeutes matacus, assembly GCA_026826555.1. NCBI lineage: Eukaryota > Metazoa > Chordata > Mammalia > Cingulata > Chlamyphoridae > Tolypeutes > Tolypeutes matacus. The sequence continues at coordinate 6,696,219 of JAKSZT010034297.1, forward strand.
TGTCTGGAGGTGAGTGACTTCTGAATTCCACCTTGAAGAATGAAGAATTGGGGACATTCAGGACCCCCAAAACAAACTCACTTCTGCCCAAAGTTCTACACAGTTCCTCTTCATCAAGTTGCTGACTTCTTCCTGGTATTCCTGAAATGCTAGAGCATTTCACTGAAATAAAATGAGCACCTTGAATGACACCCTAAAATGTACATTTCCATCAGGATTTTTATAAGTTAATGCCTTCTCCCAATTTGCTGGACACAGGGTTGAATCAACATCCATGGATGACTAAGCCTAAGTGAGAGTCCAGGCCTGGGGCAAGATGCCAGCCTAGGGCTTTATTCTCTAACTCAACATTCAGCGTTCTTGAATCACTTCCTGAGTGGCATGATGGAAAGCTGGCAAGCAATGTGAACTACTATTGAGCTAGACAAAGGTTCTGATGCCTAAGGAGAAACAAGGATTGTGGAGATACAGTCTTAAGCAGTAGGGCATTGGCACATGTGCGTATAATCGTTGAATTTAAGATCAAGAGTTTTGGCCAAGAATTTACTCAAATAAAGCAGGCAGGGGTGAGAATTCAAAGAGCAAAGAACAGTCCTCATTTTTTCTTTGTTTAACCAGCAAATGCTGGGCACTGCAGGAGGGGTTCTATAGCTCTGTCCTTAAAGTAACTTAAACCCTAGGATTTAAATGATGCATCAAGAGAATAACAACAGAGGCTGCTGGATTGTCATTAAAAGTCTCTAGACCGTAAGTTCTTGGAGGGCAGGAACTGGGTTTACATTCTGGCCCCAGAGGGAAATGGGTACTTCCTGCTCTTTGATGAGACCATCTGGCTCACCAGTGATAAAACCAAAGGATTTGCTCTAAGAGAGCTCAGACCAGTTCTACTTCAGTCTTCCCTTTGAAGTTGGGCAGCCAGAGTTGTTTTATTTTTAAAAAGTTGAAAAAAAAATCAAAGGAACAGAATCCTTGAAATCAACTCGAGGCCTCTGAAAAGCATCCAGATGGATTTAGTACTTCCATTGGAGTGTCTGGGTGAGTTTATTATGAGCCACTCTGAGGCAGTTGCTAACCCTGTCAGTCTCTAAGTGCCCCTGATTTCATTAGAAAGATTGGAATCTTGTCCCCAGAAGATGACACCCTGTGCCACTTCCTCTGATTTCCTGGGTAAATGGAATTGGGAGTCAATATCTAGGGAAAGGATTTAGTTTACCGAATGGGAGGGCTGAGGATGATATTTTTAGCTAGCAACCTATCATGAGGTGAAGCTGTCTGGGCACAAGAGTAACCATGGGTACATGGGAACCTGTTGATGCTATGGCCTTAGAAACTCAGCCTCGGTCTCTGCACAGACCCAGCAGGTCACATTTCACCACAGACTCAAGCCTGTAGGACAAGTACTGGGATTTGCTCCAGGAGGGAGGCCTGGCCCATGTGGTAAGAGCTTAGTTGTCTTATTTCACAATAAAGGCCTCACTCTGAGCATCCTCAACTGCCAACCAACAGCCACTTTCCATCAGGGCAGCTAAAGGTCTAGTTGCTTTTCTTTCCCTTTGGATTTTATGTCTCATCAATTGGTCCAAGTGGGGATGGACCTCATCCCTCTGTCCAGGGCTTGTGTGCAATTTTCCTATTTGGAGCAGGCAGAACGGCATGATGCTGCACGGAAAGGCAAATCTAGTACAACTCTAGCTTTCTGTCATTTACGGCACTATTCTAGTTCTAGTTGCTGTTAAGATCTATTAAAAACCTAAACTGTGAGTCCCACTTTATGAAAAGTCCACAGAGGACTCTGTTTTTAAAGCACTATTCAAACAAATAATTTGATTTGTTTAAAATATAAATCATATAAGCAGGGCACAACTCGCTAAGTCAAATCCCCTTGCAGGGCTTATCTTTTGACTTTCTAGTAAAGCTTAACAGAAGGTAAGTGCTCCAGGGTGAATAGATGGGACTAGAGGACGATGGGCCAAACAGCCCTGCTGATCCTTGGGCAAAATCCTTGATGGAATGTGGAAGCCAAGTGATAAATAGAAGATGGTCCCATTACCTATAAATGAACAATTTCTCTTTAAAAAGTGATCCCAAAAGGAAAGGTAACAATTATTTTAACAACTGGAGGATGGCAAGGGTAAGCATACCCCAGGGGTTTTCTCCCCTTTAGAGACTCTTTGGGGATCTTAACATCCTCCTGGAAAAGAGTCAGCCTCAGGAGCAGTCCATAAAACCCACAGAGTGGACTGCTGCCCACTTTTTTTGTGGCCCCAGTCAGACCATTCAGGAACAAACACTCGCTCTGGTTTCTTCACCAGAGTTTAGTCCAGGGCCTTGGGACTGGTGCCAGAAAAAAGAGCCAATGACAGGGACGGACACTACTCAGGCACCAAATGTCCACAGGGTATTGGACACTCAGAATGCAACCCAAGAGCTTGCCCGGCCAATCAACTTCACAAGTGGGGCAGATGGTATCCAAGCAGAGGATGTGACCACCGGAGAAAGGAAGAAGGGTTTAGAAATGCGTTAGAAGAGGCTTTCATAGCTTGAACAGGTTGACTCTCAGTGGGGCAGCAGTGATGTTCACCCCTCACTTAGCTATCTTTTCTCAGTCCTGTCCATGCAGTGGGATTTCAAGAGAAAAGCAATCTATTTAATCCTGGGATCGGAGCAGATGATTTGGGGAGGTCTTGGAGCACCTGGACCCAAGACACATCAGAGAAGAGGGAGGCTATGGAGAGCTCCATGCTTCACACACAAATTTCAACTCACGTAAGGCTGAAGTTGGCTTCCACATTCAAATAATATGAAAAATGAACTATGAGCCTGCTGCATGGAATATTCTATCTAAATAAAAGTAACTCCCACAAGCTTCATTTCCTTGCTCATTTTGGGTGAATTTTTAATTACTTAAGGTCAATTTTAACCAAATCACAAATGCTTACATAGCCTATCATTCTCTGACCCAAGAACTAGTGAAGGCATTTCTCCCCAGTACACAAATGCAAATCTAAACAAAATTTTTCAAAGGAAAAACAAAACAAAACAAAACAAAACAGAAAATAAAAGGATGTTTAAAAGAAATACAAATCAAAGGAATTTATTGGTATTGACAAAAATACATAATACAAACAAAACAAAACAAAACAGAAACAAAACCAGAACCCCACCCTCCACCACCACAGCAGGCCCATGCGCCTGATGCACTGACAGCGTGCAGTCCCAGAAGCTGCCCAAAACACTGCACTTAATTCATGAGGACCTCCATCTGCACCAGCCTCGCATTTGTGTCTCCAGATGTCCGGTAGGGTATCATCCCAGCAAAAGTAATCAGCGCTCGGGCTTGACTTCGGAGTTGCTGAGAGAAAGGGGGAGGAAGAGAAGAAAATACATTAACTTTCAAGTCAGGGCAATGTACTGGGAACGACCACCAGGCTTCTCCATTCTCTACCCTTGGTGTCGGGCAGATTCCTGGTACGTGGGTGACAGTCTTACCCTCCAATGTTGGATTCCTCCGGCATGGCGCAGAGTTAGCCAGGCTTGTCCACAGGGACCCTGGTGCCACAGAGCGTCAAGCCCTTCTACTGAGCAAAAGGCAGATGGATTTGCCAAGCAAGCAGCCTTGCCTCGACCCTTTTTGACTAGCACCTGACACAACCCTGGTCTTCAGAACTGCCTGTCCCACTTTTTGGCCCTCTCTATCTCCTGTCTGGTTTCTGTTGCATGGGATCTGAGTTTCTAGGGTGCCCACAAAGCACCTGCAACACAAGAGGCAATGGCTGTGGCTTCGTGCAGTCCCAGTCCAGCTCTTCTCCCCTGCTTCTTCCTTTTACCTTCTTTCATTCCTCCTGTTTCTCCCTTCCTGATGTAAGTGCGTGGCCCTCTTTTCTCAGACAATATTTATGGAATTCTTGGATTGTTCCAAGAGGGAAAAAGATGCCCCTAGGAATTAAAATCCAGGCATTTCCAAGAACAGAACAAAATACCCCCTTCACTCTAACTTCCAAGTGGTAAATTGCTGAATAAGGAGTAAAGAAATTTAGGGGAACAGCTTTAGATCATCACAAAAGAGATCCATTTGTGACCTAGAGTCTCAGGTTGCCCCATATTGAGGTGTGTTGGATGCTTATACCAGCAAGAAAGGAAACTGTATCCTGAACAGAAAGTCTACAAACACTTCTCGACAAAAAACAGACTTAAGGAAAATTCAAGGGTCATTTACTAAGCTTACTTAATACTTAAGGACTTTCCTTCCAAGAAGAAAATTGAAAGGAAAAAGCTTTCTACTTGTTATGTGAAATAAATCAGCAGGTATATGTCCTTATTCATGCCCAAACCAAAAGAAATCCTGACTTTGTGATGAGAATATTCATTACATTTTCTTTTAAAAGCGCACAAAAATGCATGGCTCTCATGCCGGACAAAGTTACCTGAAATGAGCTCTAGGGCTGTTCAGGCAAAGGGATCCATCCCCTTACTGGGCAGCATTCCACTTTAAATTTCTTGAACAGGGAACTTTTTCACTTAAGTCTTTCCTTGACCCTACCCATCCTGCCTTTCAGAAAAAGAGAGAAAAAGGAGAGTGGTGGGCAAGAGGAAGACAAGAGAGTGGTTTTACTCATGATATGTAAAAACTAAGTGCCTAAAAAAAAAGAGAAGGTGGCGTTCAGCTGGTCTTCACACTACTCCCTTCAGATGTGGGAAGTGGGCTGGCCAGGCCACCAGCATGTCTCTCTCTGGGCAAGCCCTCCCCTGACCTGCAGCACAGAGCACCAGGAATGCCCACTATTTCAACGACTCGTAGATACCAATATCACAGCAAGGGATTTCTTTCATTATAAAAAGAGACTCCTGCTGAGGCCTCCGCACGGTAAGCCTGCCACTAGCACCCTTCCTGAATTATTTTTTTCTGTGGTGTAGTCTCTTGCCTGAGCCAGGGCAGATGGCAGTTCAGCACCTGCCTCTAAGGCACACGTGGACAGGCCTACCACTTCAGGGGACACTCTCGAGCACTGCTATTCACGTTCCTAAAAGTGAAATTTTCCGCTCTCTTTCACTAAGCAGAAGTTTTGTCAATGACAATGCCTGTGGAGGATCATGGTGGAGAGAGCCCACAGACATCCATGGAGGCAGAACGCAGGACTTGAGGGGTCTAATTTCTTGACTGCCAAAATCAGGTTTGGCTGTTATGCACCATCCTGAGAGCCTCATCAAAATTAAGTGGAAAAATTAAGGGAAAGGTTATTAGAAAAAAGCACATGTCATGCTTTAATCAGGTCAAACACCTTTATCCTTTTGTCAAGTCAATTGGACGACGCATGCCACATGCATCCCAGAGACCTATCTACCTGAACTCCGCTTGGCCTATGCGCTGTGGGAGGCCCATGGGCAACAGAAAAGGGACTGGCCCAGGGTTCAGACACACCCAACCTCCAATATGACTCGTTTACCTACTACCTGAGGGTGCACAAGAGCAGATACTTCCTGACTCCAGGCTTCAGTTTCCTCAGGTGTGAAATGGGGATAGTAATACCTGCCCTGGTTACTTCCATAGGCACATTGTGAGGCTCAGATGAGAATAGCAACAAGGGTCTGCATGAAATTAATGTGTCAACCAGAAGTATGGCTTTGATGAAAGTGCTCACCGATAAGCTGAGACTCACAAAATAACCTTATATTTTAAAATGAGCAAGAAATTCTCATAGAATCAAATTAGCATTGTTTGATTTAAAAAAAAAAAAAAAAAAAAAAAGGGACAATCACAGACCCAGCACATCTTTTTCTTTAGCTTGAGAAGAGCAGCAAGCCCATTAGTGTTCAATTTCCTCTGGGAGCCTCATGATAAAGATTTACCAAGTTGCCAGGTATTAAGGGAAAAGAGCAGTTTCTCGTCATGTGATCTCTGCAAGTGCAATGGCAGCAAACCAGAAAGGTGGTTCTCAGCAAGATTTCTCAAGAGCACTGGGATCTTACAGAGTCGCGATCTTCGATGACTCGCTGGGGCCTGGATGCCGAGGATGGACTCGTCCCCTTTAGCCTCTTAAACTGTGTGAACAAGATGTTCATGGTGGCAAGAAGCACTTCTGAGAGGTTGTGTCTGATCTACACAGAGAGAAACACACGGAGTTAAGGAAAAAGAACCAAGTCCCTCAGTGCTGGAGGAAGGTGGAGGGAGGGTGGGTCACTGCGAGGTGGGCCTGCTCATACCACATGCCCACAGCTGCTGTGTGGAGAGCCACACTCACCACAAAGGAGCCAATGGCATTAAAGCATCAAGAGTGAGAGTGAGAGCAAATGCTAGGCAGTGTTGCTCGGGGTGCAGTGGATTAGGGTGGTGTATTCACTCTTCCTGCGCTCTCCTTTATGCCATTCCACTTAGGCGATGGCAGTGAGCAAAAAGCATGCTGACTACATCAGGCTAGCACATAGGCTTGGACTGGCCAACAGAGTGATTACCAAAAAAATTGAGATTTGAACGTCAGAAGGTGAGGATGCACACGCTTCTTCTCCCAGTCCCCAATACTCCCCACTATCTCTGACCATTAGACCCATCGCCCTTGGACCTCATGGCCTGAGTGTGCAAACTCTGGCTGGGTCTTTGGGGAGCATCTACCAGGTAGGTCCTGGTTCACCACATCAGCCCAAGATGTCAAAAACGATATAGCTCGAGGAAGGCAAAAACTAACAAAGGAACAAGTGGCTAGGGGTAGAATGAGGTATTGGAGGCAAGGTCAGTGAGGGGCAAAATCTATGAACTGTATGTACCACAGTAAGCAACCGCCCCTCCACATGTGTAAAATCTGGCTCTACTTCTTCCTCTAAAATAGAAACATGTTTTTATAAAAGATGTTTGTTTAATGAATAACAATTTTAAATAGAAACATCACTAGTGACATTCCAGAACCAGGCAGCTGGCCTGGGTATCTGTGATTCTAGAGAAAAAGTCTTACCCAGGCTGCACATGGGAATGACTGGAGGAGGCCTGAGCCACAGCCCAGATCAGGGAAACTAGAATTTCTAGGTGTGGGGCCTGGGCAGGAGGATTAAAAGTTCTCCTGTGATTGCGGTCTGAAGCCCAACTGAGCACCCCTGGGCTAGACGTGGCCGGGTATCTGCAAATAACTTTGCAGACAGTGGTTCTGGGACTTGTGGCATGGTCAATTAGTCCATAGTAACTACATTTGCTTCTTAAGATTAAACAGTTCAGCAAGGGGAAGGATGGCAGTGAATCGTGTGTGTTTCATACACCCAATGGAAGTACTTTAAGAAGATTGGTGGTAAGCACTAAAATATCCTCTAGAACAAGTAGATAATAAAATAATTAATTCAGACTTCACAGGGTCAACCAGAAACCTGTTTCTCCCAAGAATATGTATCATCACTAAAGCAACTGTATTTTCTGATTCAGGACATCTGATAGGCATACATACACTCACAGAAATACCAGCTCATGAGATAAGAAATTGGACCAGACACGGGAAACCCGTCTGTATGATTACGGTAACTAGAACTCATGAAGTTATTAGCCACATTAAAATGAAAAGCTTGCAACGAAAGTGGGAGGAAAGAATTCCATAACTCAGGAAGGAAAAAAAGGACTCACTTCATCACTGAAATTTCTAAAGGCAGCCACTCTTTCTTCCACACTTTCCTGATTCAGGGGCACGAGCTTCAAACGATCAATTATCTGTTTAAAACAAAAACCGAAACACCACAAGGCCCATATGACACAACCATCACAATCGCTCCACTTCCCTAAACATACAGCCATCATCTAACATGTCTGTAAAGGGCTCCTTGATAGATGGTGCTTCTGTCCCCAGTATGCACAAAGGCTTTGATTCCAACTTGCTGGCTAACACAATTCTTATCCTTATTTTCTGAAGTAACTTTAAAATTCAGAGATTTCAAATTACTTTGAGAAAACTCTCTGGGAAAAGGAATAGAAAAAAGAAAGAAAAAAAAAAAAAAACACACACAGAAATGCACTTTAAGTTTCCAGAATCGTACTTGTCCTTCCTCATTTAACAGGCACATTGGTGACATTTCTTTATTTTAAATGAATTCTATGAAGTGTTTTGAATTTCAAGGGCAAATGTTAACCTATACTTCAAACACCCCTCCTGAAACTTACATCAAAGGCTCTGTCAATATGACCACTGTGATACTCGTCAAAAAAGGTAATCAAGTCCAACAGAAGATAGAATGTGGAATCCACAAATTTATTTGCACTTATTCCCTGAGCCCTGTACCTGAAAAACAAAACAAAAGGATGGGGGGGTGGGAGCATATTATGAATTTCCGTGCAATCCACAACTATAGGATAGAATGTGAAAAGCATCAAAACTTCTTGAACTCTCTGGATGAGGGGAATTAAGGTGTGGAAAATAGTGCTTACTTTGAAATGTCCATTTTGAAATGTATAAGAGTTTGATGGTGGACTTGGTATGAACCCACCTACAAATATTTTGCACAAAGCATGGTTTTGTAGCCTCAGCTACCATTTCAGCATCCAAATCTCCAAGAAGGGTAGAAGGCCCTGATGGGATTGTTTGCTAAATGGGGTTATTTCATTTGCAAAAGAGTGTTCTTTTGTGTTACCAGAAAACAACCCAACTCAGAGTTTTCTCTGGGTCATTTTATGAGGGGTATCTGAAGACAGTGCATAAAGTAACACTCTTTGTCTTAGCCTGGAAGTTAAACTGGTTAACACATTTAAGGATGAAAATTCTTTTCCTTCTCCCTCACTGGGGAGGAGAGTGGCACTGGCCACTCCAACTCTAAGAATTCCCCTATCCACTTATCACTAGCCTTTTCTAAAATGCCTTGGCAATGGCTCAAAGTACATCTGACACGACAGCATAGAGAGGTGCACAATGCCTAGGATTAAACCTAATTTGCACAATTAAAATGTTGAGACAGTCTTTTTTCAGCAAAATTTTTAAAATTCTGACAGTACTAAGTATTGGTTATGATGTGAGGAAATAGAAACTCTCATATACGGCTGGTAGGATGGTAAATTAGTAGAGCCACTTTGAAAAACTGTTTGATGTTACCATGTAAAGCTGAACAAGCATTTGTGCCTTGCCCTTCTGTAAGTCCACTATTGGAGAAACTCTTGTACATGTGTACACAGAAACAGAGGAGGATGTTCACAGGAGCACTACTAGTGTGGCCCGAAGATCTATCAGCACTGAAGCAGGTGACAAAGTTAGGGAATATTCAGAAGAAGGAACACTAAATAGCAGTTAAAATAAAATATGTATCAACATAGCTAGACCTCAAAAATAAGATTGTGGAAAAGAACAGATGGCCGAACGTTATACTCAATAACGATATATTTATGTAAATTCAAAGCACACATGCAAAACAATATTACATACTGATTATGGACACGTACATATATAGTAAAAGCATAAGAAAATGGACTGAATACATAAACACAGTCATGCTTGTGGCTGTCAGGGTTGACGTGGGGGTAGGGTGACAGAGAAGGAAAAGAATAAGCCTATCAGGAACACTGTTATTTATTAACACAGGTCAAATCCCATCATAGGAAAGTCTACTGCAAGGAAGATTCCTCTATAATGGAAATATTTCAGAACCCCACCTAATGAACCAGTTCAGGAAAATTCCAGCATCACTAAATGATGTGAACAACCTACGAAGTTTTCTGTAATAGGGTTCAGTTCTGTATTCACACCAAGATTGTCCAAGTGCTGGACAGACCCCCAAGAACCCATGAAAGGATGTTTTGACACCCAGTAGGAAAAGGAGGAAGCAGAGATAAAAGTTGTCACGAAGATCAGTGGTTCGGCATAAGCATGATTTACATATTTGCTCTTATTAAGGTTACTGTTTTGAGATGGTACTAAAATCAAATCTTCATACCACAGTGTTTTCAGAAACACTTCCCACCCCTGTTCCAGTCTGGCTATGCTAGAGTCAAACGCAGAAGACTGGACCCCAGCTGGCCCGGGAGGGCTCCCCAAGGCTCCCCAGAACCAGCTCCCAGCCTTACCGCTCCGCAATGGATAGCGCCATATTCTTCAGTCGCTCTTTGTTGGACTGCGGAGCGCTGATCTGAGGGACAACAGGGCTGAGCAGTTTGTTCATCAGCTCCAGCACCTTGTCAGCATTCTGTTCAATTCACAAAAATTAAGGAAATAATCAGTGGAAAGAAAAAAAAGACTAACCAAATCAAAAGAGGGAATGTGGTGGGGTGATGAATGGAAATGTTCTATATCTTGATCTGAGTGGTTGTTACACAGACGCATATATGAAATTCATCACGCTGTCCACTTAAGAGCTGTACATTTTCCTGTATTAATTGTACTTCAATCAAAACATTTTGATTGAATTATAACCCTCATGAATGAATTATAACCCTCTTTTTGCTAGTTTTTCTCAACTGATTTAAAAGGAGAGGATGTATTCTTTTTTTAGGTTGTACAATCAGCAGCAGCTACATGGAAATATTTTTTCCAATTCTCTCAAAACATCTCAGCTGTTGTATTATCTTCTAACATGCACTGCTCACCAGTGTGTCTGTGGCTGCTCAGAAGGTAAGCACAATGGCATTTTCACCAGCAGCTTCACCAGCTAAATGTGATGGATGATTATTCTGCTGCCAAATGAGACCACAGTTCAATACCTGCAGGATATTCTTTTTAAATATTTGGCCAGAAATACCTTACGGGCAAAAATAATTCTGTAAAATGGGAATTTCACACTGATTGGACCATTAACTGCTTAAGTAGTAGGAGAAAACGTTTCAGCAGGGAGTGTGGTACAACAAAGGCCCTGTCAGAAAGTTTGTGCATTTACTGCAAAAACGCCGACAGATCTATTAAGTGCAGAAGAAGGAAAGGGGCATATTTTACCTTGGCAAGGTCATAAAGCTTTGCTGCTTCTTCAAACAGTCCTTTATTTTCTGCCACAGAAGCAACTTTGTTGATAATAGGTTTGGTGTCACTAGTAAACTTATCGATGACTCCAGGCTGACAAGACAAATAATGGAAAGACAGGAAGAGATAAAGAGAGACAAGTGCACAGAGCTGTTATTTTGAACACAGAAGCAACTGAGATCCAAAAAACACTTTAACTGAAAATGCTTGCCCTGGGCAATGCATATATTTCATACACTGGACTCTGGCTTTTTTGATGATATAAGGTCCTATTAAAAATAGGTAAAGGACCAAGTAAATTACATTTGAAGGGGCAACCTCCCTGGAAGCAGAGAGGAGGCAATAATAAGACATTTGTGGCTTTCTAATTTTCTAAAATGACCCAGAAAGAGTGGGTGAAATCATCAGTGATTTTAAGTTTGCTGATGAGCAGGCACTAGGGGGAAAGTAAGGAGGCTTAGAGAAAATATCCGAAAGATTTTGGATTTGCATTCTAAGACAGATGGCAAAAGAAATTCGGTGCTAAAAAATACATGGCAAGTGGTGTCAGGATATTAAAAAACAACAAAAATCACCATCACCACTCAACTGCAACTGAGTGCTCAGGCAAGTATGAGACAGGCCTTAGGAACAACAGACAAGCTGAGGCCGATCACAGGATGATTGTGGCGGGCCATTCTCAGCCTCACTCAGCACGGGCACCCTGGAGGCAGCACATGAGATCAGCAAAGAGCGTGGGCCTGGGTTAGAAGGCTGGGTTCAAATCCCAGCTCTCCTTCTCACTAGCTGTGTGATCTTGGAAAAAGTAATTAATCTCTCATCTCCATTTCCTCATAAAGAAAACAGAATAATGATTCCTACTTTGTTGGGTTACTTAGTGAAAAAAGACATGTAAAACGCTTAGCACAGTGTCTGGAAACTGTCATTGTTCAATAAGCACAAGCCATCGTCTTCAGCATTGTCATTGTCCTCTTCTGAGCTGGAGATGGTGTGAGCAATTTAAGCTCTTCTCAAGGTCACTGAGCCTATGCCACTCATTTTTATGAATGAGAAAAGTGAGTCCCTGAGAGGGCAAATGACTTTCCCAAGGCCATGGGGGCTGCCTCAGTTGGGGTCAGGATCCTGGTCTCTGAAGCCAGGGTTTCTGCCCCTTCAGCTCCGCCATCCAATGGCCACTATGAGCCTCAGGGAAATCCCTGAAGCTCACAGGAGTAGCTGCATGTCTGGGCTCAGTGGAGAGACTGAGCCCTCCAAAACTACCTTTTGAGGGAGGTCAAGTGCATATCCAAATTTCCATCTGGGGAGAGTGGATACAATAATCAGTCTCTTTTTCTTGCCTATTTTCCAAGCTGAGAATGGCAGAAATGTAGCCTTCTCAGCTCAAAAAAATGGCAGGTATGAACAGATGAGTGTGTTCTGAACATCGGCGTGGTTGGCTGACCCAGCGAGCACAAGCAGTGGGGGGGGGGGGGGATGAATGAATAAATAAAAAAAAAAGGCAATCTAAACACAAATTTTAAGAAAATGTGAGTAAAATCAAGGTCATTGTTGTGGGCCTGTAATTTCATTCTGTGTTGTTTTTTTTTCTTTTTCCCACTAAGCAACATCATTAACATTTGCATCTTTAGCAACCCCGCACCCTAAAATCTAACTATCTGTTGATAATTATAAATCCCCAATTGCAAATTACCACTTCTCTAAGTGTGCATTTAACCCACCTTTCTACTTCCATCGTTCTCTAGTTTCCCAAGAATCATATCAAACTGTGGAGACAAAAAAAGCTTATTTAATTTCCTGGACAAGGATATACACATAAGTCACAATTTTTCTGAGACAACACAGGAAGAAAAGAGGGAAGGTGGGAGAAGTCTCACACACACTAGAGAAGAGTGAGACTGAAATCAATACTTCCACTGTTAGAATCCCAAAGTCCCCCAGGCCACATCCACTGTAGCCATATGGAGACAAACAGGCAGGACTGCACTGGCATAAGAACGTGGACCGGACATCGTGGATGGGAGAGAAAAGGACTCTGACATACCTCTCGACTTTCTATCACAAGCTCACTCACACAGCGCAGAAACATGTTTTCTCCTTGACTATCCTTCTCGTCCCTATAAGAGGACAAAAGCTACTTAAAGTTTCTGGTATAGACTCGAGCGAGTTCTTGAATAGTCATCTCAGCATAGCAGAAATCAAAACTGACTAGAGCAAATGGTCAAAAGTAAGTTTTACCTGAGGAAGTAAAAGTACTGAAGGGCCTCCCTTGGATCTGTGGACTCAAACTTCCGGGTGTAGAGCATGAGTAGCCGCACAAAGTTCAGCCGCCGCATGCAGGGAGGGTCACCAGGCTCATGGCTGACTGCTCCGTGGGGGACAGAATGGGTCACAACTACGCTGCCCCTCTGACCCACGCAGCCCCAGGAACTGTGAAGCTGAATCCAAAGACCCGGCAGAATCTAGAGCTGCAGCCCAGCCAAGGTTTGCCAGTGGAAGTTTTGGCCAATACTCTTCCTCACTCTGTCCTCAATTTATTTTCATATATAGAGTGAAGAAAATGGCATTGTGTAGTAAATTACTGGTATGCTGATCTCTGAATGAAAAGATGGCAACTACAAAACAGACAGCACAAGCTCTGGGGTGACTGTATTGTACTACTGGGGATCCTGCAGCCACTCAACCAAATTTACCTCCACTCCTCCCGCCCCCATGCAGGTAGTCACATAAGATGACAGCAGTTTCCAACGCCATTAAGCCAGAGCCTTAATGGAATCCAGGCTCACAACTCTAGAGGCTGCTTTTCCCCATAGGCCAACAGTACTCTAAAATGGTTGGTACTGTTTTCCAAACCCTTATTGGTTGCAGTTATGTGTCCACTGCCAGCTGATGGCTGAGGTGCTGTTATACCACCGGCCAACCTCCCTCATGAATACTCACGGAGCTGAGCGCTCTGTCCAGAGGATTTTAAAAGCAGTTTCATCTCAAACAGCACCAGCGCCACGTGGACGGCATGGCAGCGCAGCCGCTCCATGCGGAAGAGGAAGGCAATTGCAGCTTCAAACTGTGCTGTCAGGAACAATACTTGGAAGTAGAGGAAGGGCTGCTGGTTCACCGTGAAGTGGGACTCACCTGGAGGGACAGGAGATAAACTCCACTCAGAAAGAAGCTATCTGGGGACAGCCCCAAGTCCCTGACAGCAGCCTTGTGCTCAAAGGACTTGCTGGGTGCAAGAGAAGCACCAGCATGAGGCTGTCTTAATCCAGGGGCTCCAGACATAGCGAGTTGCCGTATGAAACAATATTCGGTACCGTGACCTTCTCTACCTCACAACACAACAGGCACACTGGGGTTATGTTGTACAATCCGAAAGGTTTGCATTAGGTAGGAGAGAAATAGAGTAAAGGGACTTAGACTACAAAGGAGATGTTTATCTCCTTTACTCTGATAAAAGCCACTCAATAAGGAGGGGAGTAAAGATTTCAAAGATGCTTTAGTTCACTCATATGCACAGAAATCTGAATTCAACAATTTCTTTTTTTTTTTTTATTTTTTTTATTTTTATTTATTTATTTTTTTTTACTGGGAGGTCCCGGGGATCGAACCCGGGTCCCTCCATATGGGAGACGGACGCCCAACCAGTTGAGCCACATCCGACCCCCATGAATTCAACAATTTCTGATGATTAGTTAGAATTATCTATTTTTCCCAGAAATTTTAAACAAAGAGGGAGATAAAAAAAAAAAAAAAAAAAAAAAAAATTTATATATCATAAAAGATACAGTCATTGGCAAGGTCTATTAGGAAGCAACAGCCAAGTCCTCTCTGCATCTCTCTCCAGGTAAATATCTACTAGGGCAGTACAAGAATTAGAGAAAACAGTTTAGTATATATGACCATATAAGTGGTATAGATTTCTTTAGGCTACATGGCCTCTACGCTAACTTAAAATCATTTTTTGTTTTGTTTTGTTTTGTTAAGTCTCAGGGATTCAGGGCTTCTGAAGGATAGACTAAATTCCAAAATGAAGGATTTTCCCAGAGGAAAACTAAGTAGCCACCTTAGGTGGAAAAGAGAAGAGAAGGTAGTTATGTTCAGGATCTCTTACCGTAGTCTTCTAACAACTGTTTCTGGAACTGTGAGAGAGTGAGCCTGTCTTGTGGGGAACTGGTGCCGTCGTCATCAAAACACACTTGATTCAACTAAATTACCAAGAGAAGAACACATGCATTGGTACAAACGACTTCCTGAGCCAGGGCATGCAGAGTTGTAGCTGCTCAGCAGCCAGGCTCAGTGAAGCTGGAGGCTGCACTAATGGCAGTGGTTATTGGCTGGGAATTACACAGTAAAAAAACAGGGCCAGGAGACAGGAAAGCCATTGGCCCTGACCACCTTATTGGCATCATGTATTAAGCAGCAAGAAGCTGTGTGCAAGCATGAAGAGAGGGAAGGGGGCTAAAGCCCTGCATGGGCAAGGGAAGCAAAGCCTGCCTTCAGCCATAGGTAGTCCTCAGTTTTGTCAGCTACTTCACTCTGGTTGTCAGTGACGTCACATCTGCCAATGATACAGTACACGGCCCGCTTGTAGGGGTCCGTGTTGTTCCTGAGGGCCCGGCGGTAATGCAGTCGGAGCTTGTTTTCCATAGCTGGGGACAATCTAAAGACACAAGGGAAGAGACAGACACAGACACTCACTAAAGACCTTCAAAGGCAAGGGAAAGCACTCCAGGTCCTAGCTCCACCCATGTCCCTGCAGTACCAGCATCTCAGCCTGACTTAACTACTAACGCCTGCATCTCTGGGTCTGCAGCTTTCTGAGGTTCCTGAGGCCTGCTCTGGCTGCAGGGGCAGGTCAGAAATGCTGGGGAATTAAAACTCCACCCCATGCCCCAGAAGCCCTCAACCAGTGATTGCCAGGAAAGAGTCCTTCTCTTAACTGCCTTAAACCCCCTTATCCATAGTCGATCGCCTCCCAAATAAACTGCTTGCAGTCAGATCCTTGAGAGGGAACCCTAAGCATTAACCCTGCCTTAAACTCTCTAATATGAATAAGAACGGGGACTTGTGCTTTAAGACAATCTCTTAGGGCATTACCAATGCTGCCAAGAAGAGCGGCCCTAGTTTTTCACAGGTGTAACTAGGGTAACCACCACTGCATCTACGTACGTTCACATACATATAAGCTGGGTTCTAGTATAAACTTAAGCCTAATTACATTAACAAAACCCAGAGGAAAACGAATGCTTAGTAATTTCTTAATGCAAGAGAGCTGGAAAAAACTTAGTGAACTAATTCTGTGAATATAGTTCAAGGTTAATAACTTCTAATTTGAGCCTCTGATCTATGAAATGCATGATGACATATTTCCACATTGTGCAGACCCATGAAGCAATGAGTGTTAACAACTAAAGTGCAATACAACAAAGTCCCATTTTATAAAGCATCGTTGATGTGCCATGGGATGGGAGAATAAATCAAGTTATGTCCCAACCACAGGCCATAGGAACAGAAAAATCCCCAAGCACAGATGTGTGCATGTCTAGATATCAATGTCAGAATGGGGCTCTTTTAGTGTTTTCA
This sequence comes from Tolypeutes matacus, assembly GCA_026826555.1. Lineage (NCBI taxonomy): Eukaryota > Metazoa > Chordata > Mammalia > Cingulata > Chlamyphoridae > Tolypeutes > Tolypeutes matacus. The sequence continues at coordinate 6,712,697 of JAKSZT010034297.1, forward strand.
ATTCTTATTCCCATGATAATTCTACTTGCTTTCTAAGCCTCATTTCTTTCCAGGCAGAAACCTACTTGGAGCCATGCACAGGGAAACAAAAACAATCCCATTTGAGGCCACCTCGTTGATTGTGTGGCTTCTTCTGGACACATCACCTCCCTCACTATACCTTCTATCCTTGCTGTTCATGTACTCCTGGAACCAGGTTTTAAACTCTCCCAGCTGGTGCTGGGCTCGATTTACCACCTGTGAAGCGGCCAGCAGGTCTCCACAGCGCATGCAGTAATAAATTAAGGCCCACACAGGATGGCCTTCTACCTCTCCATCCTAAAAGAGGAAAGATGCTCAAAATAAGCAGACAAATAAACAAAAGCTAACTGATTGCTTTCTTATGTGCTCAATACTCAGCTGAGCTCTCTCCCATGATTAAATCACTTAATCCTTACAACAACACTACAAAGTGGGGACCATTAACAGCCTCCTCTTCCATGTTTTACAAGTGAAGAAACTGGGGCATGGAGAGTAAGTAATTTGTCTCATGTAAACTAGTACGTGGCAGTCTGGCTCTAGAGCTTTCCCTCTAAAGTGCTGCTACCCCACTTGATTCAAAGCCAGCCCTATAGCTTCACCTTGGAATCCCAGTGGCCTGCAGTAATGGAGTGACATGTTCTGGGATAACTTACAGGCCTGCCCTCCTGCAACCTCCACAAGCAATGGCTAAAGGCATTCACTGACCAATAAAAGACTATTATTACCACACTTGAGTTTATAAAGTGCTAACTACTAACAATTAGCTCAACAGAGACTGGCATTTTCATATATTTGTTCATCGTTCATTCAAACGCTTATCCAGCACCTTTGTCCCAGACATCGTGTTAGGCACCAGGGATCTGAGAAGGTAGCTCTGTTCCACTCTCCTGAGTAGTACAGCTGATTCCAAGTCTGGCTCTGTAAACTGTCTGCACAGTGGACCTGTGGTTACCCTCTTCATTCTGCTTTTCCCCAACTTCTCTGGAGCAGTGGGCTGCAGACCTCCTTTCTTGACCCTCCCACCCTTCCCCTACCACTGAAGGACTCTGTCAAAACTCTGATCATGTCACTTCCCAACTTAAACCCCTTTGAGCTGTTTAAGCCCACAGTGCTCAGCCTAGTACTCAAGGCCTTCACCACCTGATCCCATGCTTGCCAAGCCCCACCACACACCTGAAGCTCACATTCTCTATTTGTTCCTGTGGTTCTTTCCCCATGGAATACCCTTTTCCAAGATCTCAGGCTGGTGAACCCCTAGTCTTCAGGAGCAGTGTGAACCTCGCCTCCTTTATGATGCCAGCCTCCTCAGTATCCCACCACCCTTGGTACAAAACTCAAGTCTAGCACTTTTTATACTGTATGATAACTGACTATACAAGATAATTCCCCAAACTAGATTGTGAGCTGAGAAGACGGGCCATATCCTAGAAACTATATCCAATGCCATTCTTCCAGGTGTTTGGGCCAACAATCTCAGAAGTGATTCCTGACTGCCCAACACCAACACCCCAAGCTCTTCAACAAGTCTGTTGGCTCTACTTTGAGAACACTTTTAAAATCTGCCAACATACACCCCGCACCCTCCCATCCTCCCACCCACTTACTACTCCCTTCACCCCGGGCTGAGCCACTACACTACCATCACTTGCCTGGATTCCTGCACCACTAGCCTCCTAAGTGGTCTCCCAGCTTCTATCCTCTCCCACTCTGGTCTCTTCTCCATAGCAGCCTCCACACATAATCTCATTTGAACTGAAAATGCCTATATGAGAGAAAGACTGTAACTGACCACATAGAGAAAGTTGCCAGTACCTGAAGTCCGGGCAAAGGAGCTGGAAGTTTAATATTCAGGAAACTTCGAACCAACTGGTAAGTCCCAGGCACCCCGCCCAGCTGGGCCTGATGCAAATTTCCAAAGACAGTCACAAGAGTGTAATTCTTATAACTGGAAAAATTTAAAAGGAAAAAAATGGGGAAAGTTGAAAACACATATCACCCACATCTATGAATATATCCATAACATTAGCTTGTGAACTCGTAACACATGCTTAATGAAGTGAACTACATTGTTTATTCAGTGGGCAGCAGAACAGAGTTCTCATCACTGCAGAACTCAGAAGACTCCTTAGAGGAACACAACTGTGAACTTCAAATGCACTAAGGGCTAATGTGCAAAATAACAATCGCTCGGATCTAATGCTCTAATGGGAGCTTTTTAACATTGAGTATCTAAAATATAATCCATATTCAATATTCTCTAATAATGTCCTTTATACACACACACATACACATACACACACACACACATTCTTCTTAGTTCTTTCTTATACCACTTTAGTTTCCCTTAATTTGGGATAAGTCTACTAAGCATTTTTGACATTGACATATTTGGAAGAATCCAGGCCAGCTGTGTGGTAACATCTCCCACAATCTGGACATATAATTTTATTCAGTTCAATGTTTTTTGCCAAGAATCCCACTCAACTGATGCTGGAACTTCCCACTGAATCACATTAGGAGGCAGGTAAAGTCAGTTTGCCCTGTTATTAATAACACTAGGTTTGATCACTTGATTAAAAGGTGTTGCCCACCAGATTTCTCTATTGTAAAAGTAACTTTCTTCTTTATAACTAGTAAGTTATCTGTGAGGTAATACTTGGAAATCATGTGGAATATTCTGTTCACCAACAAACTTTCACTCAATGGTTTTAGTTTCCATTCATGATCTCTGCTGAACCTACTATTACACTGGTAGTTGTAAAATGATGATTTTCTATCATTCCCATTTCATTTATTAGCTGGCATGTTTCTTAAAAGTCCTCTAGTGCTTTTAAAGTGCTTCCATACTCAGATCAAATGGTCAAAGTTACAGATATCTAAACACGGTGTTAATACAATAAAGAACTTTATATATATGTTTCTTGGTCCAAAATGAAACGGATTGCCTCAAAAAGTCAGGTGCTCCATATACACAAAGATGTTCAACACTGGTTTAAATATAATAATAATGGAGGGGGGAGGGGACAAACAAAAACAAATATCAGTTACAGAAAATTGACTGGGAACAGAACTTTATGAAGTATTGAAAAAGGATACTGAGAAGGACTTTAAAAAACCAACCAAATAAAACTATGTATTATACACATTTGAATAATAACTTTGAGAAAAATAAAATCAAATAAAACATCCCTATATGAAAATAAGGATAAAAAGAAATAAAACAAGTTAACAGGAGCCTCTGGATGTAGAGTATAGGGGACTGCCCCCTTGTTTACAGGTCCACTTTTTAGCATCTTCTAAAATAAGCATATATCATTGTTTTAAACATTTAATTGTAGTAACAAATACGCAACTCAAACTTTCCCATTTTAACCATGTAGCATGTATCATTTTTTATAATGAAATATAAACAATTTAATTTAACAAATGCACGTTTTCCATCACTTCTATATTGAAAAGCAGAGGTTGGATAAGAGATCACAGAAAAGAATCGTGTAGCAGCCAGGACAAACAGATGCCCACGGTGGTTTTTCCAACTTGAATTAAGACATCTCATTCCTGACAAGGGCGTTAAGTGGAAGAAGCAGCCTAAATTCCTTGAGGACTAAGAAATATATATCCTGCTTCAAATCTTGAAGTGTGGAAGAGAACCCTACATTATCTCTACACTTTCAGTCCTGATACATGCAAAGCTATTTGGGAATGAATCTCCTTTGCCATCTGGTGCATTACATCACTTGAAATATTATATGTACACTATCAGTGGATTAGCACCACCAAAAAATATGCTAAAATTGAGTACAGTTATTCTAAAATATCCCTTTTACCAAAAGGTGATAATGAATCCTTCAAAAGGATGCCACTGGAAAAAAAACAGAATGAAAAAGGTTAAAATAAACTGTGGGCAGGAAACTCCCAAATGGCTCCAAGAAGTGCTGTTAAGGGAATTAATGGAGATAGAGAATTAAAAAAACAAAACTAAACTAAACTAAAGTAAGAAATGGGATGTCTTACAAGACATATCATACCAAGGAATAGAACAGCCTGGTACAACTGGTGAAGTCCAGCACCAATGTTAAGGATTTGGTTTATTGAGGAAAAAGCAGTCAGGAGCAGTCACATACTTACACTCATTTAAAAAAAATTCCTGAAGGTTCTTACATTACTGTAAAAAATGTTGACATAGGAAATAAATACTACTACATACATTAGGTTCAAATACACCCCAAACTTACGTGACAAAAATTTAGCCAAAGCCTGATAAAATAACTTATAGACCATTTTGTACTTATACTAGAAGGAATAAATAATCACTTGGAGTTCCAGATCTTCCTTAACAGAAGAATGGAGTCTAGTGAGTTTAATATGTCTGATGTGTTCATCTCATATAGCAACTGCATAATACAGTACTTGGTATAAAAATCTATTTTCTGCTGTACCAAGTCTGAATTACCTCAGTTACAAACAAGAAAATCTTATGACTTCCTAATAAAGCATTGTTTTGTTGAAAGAGGGAAACTGTGCTACAAGGCCACTGGCAGCTGCAGAGGCTCAGTGGCAGCGGGCTGCAATTTAGCAAATGTATTCAACTTGGCTTTCTCTTCTCGAGCCAGCAGGGAGAGGCCCAGCATCCTGTCTCTGAAATAAAGAGGGTCTGTTGCACACTCATGACAACCCCTGCAGGCCCATTCAGAGCTAGAAGTAGAGGCCACAGGGAGGAATGAATGGCATGGGCCCTACTAATGAAGGGGACAATAGTCAGGACACAAGGGCCTAGCCACAAACCCCTCAGCGACCAACTCTGATTAGTGAGGAGGTGGAAGGAAACCCAGGCACAAATCACAGGAATTAGCAGCTGGGAAGGACCCAGACTCAAAGGGATTAACTGAATAGCAACAGAAGGAAAACAGAGTGAAGGGGCCTTCTTATGGTTTGAAGGTAGTAAAACTGCTGGGTTTAGTTATAAAAGTTAAAACTTTCTAAGAAAACAAAAGGGTCTAAGGAGTAATGGCTGAACCACATCAGGAAATAGGATTCTGACCTAAGGCATTAGGGCCTAATAATCATGTCTCCGTATTAAGGGACAGAGAGTGGAGAGAGAGAGAGAGAAAAAGAAGTCTACTAGCCCTCCCACATACTATGAAAGTCATGCTGGAGAAGCATTTGCACCTCTTGTTTAAATTATACCAGCTTAGTATACAGAGCACTTAGTCCAAGGACTGTATAGACATGAGAAACAGCTGGCTGCAGGGGCTTTAAGTCAGCCCCGCTGTGCTTTGCTGCCTTACCTCTGCTCGAGGTACCCCAGAGCCTGCCTGACAAACTCCATGCACACCTCCACACTGCTACGGCTCTTCAGGACATCAGTCACCGGCACCAACAACACGTCTGTCATTTGTTTTACCATGGTCCACATGTCAGAGATGTTCTGCACATAAATGACATGGCATGTTACAATGCTGCAGGGGTAGAGAGGTTGTGTGGTTCTTCGTGGTGCTCTAATCTCAAAAGCAGGCAGGATGAGGAGGGGGAGTGAGTTTAATGTCTTCTAAGACCCTCAGGCATGAGCTCAAGTGTGGACAATGGACCTCTGCCCCTGCCTGCTGCCAGAGTTCCACTGGCCAATGAGTGCCAACCCCTCCTTCCCCAGTTGGTTTTCAGATCAATTATTATTCCAGGTCTGACATAACTACCTACATAATTAAGACCACATAAAAGCAATAAGAACATTGAATCTCAGTGGGTTATCCCTTATAAGAGAGTGAATACATTTATAATCATCCAAAGCTCTAGGAGCTTAGACTCAAGTAGCTGCATTTCAGTCCTTACAAGGTCATTTGAGTTTCTTGAAGCTTAAAATAAGAGTTGAACCTAAATAATACAGGTTTTGTCCTCCTAGAAACTCTTCAGGGCCACCGCTCTTACCCCATTTTGTGAGCGTCACAACCTCCCATTTTCCTTCCCACTCACTGCCTTCAAAAGACACCTCCCAGGAAAGAAACAGGCATTCTTTCCTTTGTGGCACCACCACACAGCTGGGACTCCCTCTCTCAGAATCCTGCTAGCTGTAAATCTCTCTTTAAATGTGTTCTTCAAATCCTTGGCAATAGTCTACAGTTAGGAATACTTGGAAGATAGCACCAATTGGAGAAAAAGCAGGTTTACTTTTTCCAAAGGAAAAGAGAATACCATGTTTTCATTGTCTCCTTCAAAAATTAAAACTGTACAGTATCCAGCAAAACGTGATTCTTTCTCGGTGGTAGGATGACTGGTAAATTCTTAGTTTCTTCTTTAGACCTGTTTGCATAGCCTTATGTTTTACTTTTAAGATAAATAAACAAATAAATGGGACTAGATGCATTTTTGAAAAGACAAAAAAAAAAAAAAAAAAAAAAATTCATGTATGGGGGACTTGGCTCTGTAATATCCTTCCCTCTTTTCCCCCTTTCTTCTGAATACCCACCAACCTACCCACCCATTCACCCATTTCTTCCCTCCATGGGGAGATAACTGGCCAGGGATAGAAGCAGAGGGAGGGAGGAATAGATGGGGAGTTAGAGAAAGAACATAACTAGCATCATTCGAAAGGGACCTTTACAATTCATCTCTCATTATACAACCCGTTAGTCCGTGTCTAAGGAAGGGAAACGGGTGATCAGCGAGTCAGAGCTGACAGGACTTCAAAGCAAATACGACTGGAGGAGAATGCTTGTGACCATTAATTGATGCTGGCTGGGCCTTCTGAAGATTCATTAAAAACATAGAGATGGAAAAAAACAAACAAAAAAACCCCATAGAGCCTCATCAAAAAACTACCACAAAATGATTTAAAACGAAACTCTGAAGAATAGTTAACATTTTGTTCCACAGAATAGACCCCCTTCAGCTCATTTCAGCCACATCAGCAAGCTACTAATCCCATCTGAACACAGGACCCCATATTGCTACTTGGGCTAGCTCCTGGTTGGTACCTTATCATCCAGCTCTGCAACCGCAGCACAGAGGTCCACAAGGTTAGGCTGCAGGTGCCCGTTTACGATCTTCTCGTTATAGATATAAATCTGAAATGATGAAAAGCAAAGTGGATGGCACAATTGCTATTTTCACTTTTTCTTTTTAAAACCTCTTAAGGCATTTTGGAGACCAGGTTCTCCCACCTTATCAGCAGAAATGTCATCCTATCTTTACTTGCTCAGAGGAGCTGAGCTCCCTGCCCTGCCTGGAGAGCAATGCATCTAGACCTGCCCCTCGGCTAACTGGTGCTGCCCACCTCCTGAAGAATGGGAACTGGCTGGTCTTGGGGGATGAGTGCCCCGAGCAGTTCTGCCACCTATCTGTCCAGCAAAACCTTAGTCCCAGCAAGCAAGAACCAAAGGGGAATTGGGACAATGGAAAGATTCCCACTGCTGCTTCCCAACAACCCAGGAAAGTTTGGAAATCTTTATGGAAAAAAAACTGAACGGACCCTGTTTCAGGGCTCATGGATTGAGTCTGGGTCACAGCCCTCTGTGTGTATTAGAATAGCAGTTGCTGTAAATCTGGAAAGAAGTCTTGTTCTTTAGATAAAATTTTCTCAATAAAAAGAAATTATGGGATGTTTAGTAGTATATGAGAAAACCACTATTCCCTTGCATTTTATTTTAAAGGAAGTAAAATAGTGATTGGTAAGAACTAATACTTCTTCTTGTGGAAGATTTCACTTTATATTTGAAGTACTTGTTCCACCAAGTACTGAAAAAGGCAAACCTTAGCTTCCTCTACTTTTTTTTTTAAGATTTTATTTATTTACTCATTTATCCCCCCCTTGCTGCTTGTGCTCGCTGGGTCAGCTAACCACGCTGTGCGGGCGGGCTTGCCTTCACCAGGAGGCCCTGGGAACCGAACCCGGGGCCTCCCATATGGTAAACGGGAGCCCTACTGATTGAGCCACAGCCGCTTCCCAGCTTCCTCTACTTTAAATGAGGGACAGTATCATGCAACTTACAAGGCTGTTACAAAGATGAAATAAAACGGTTTTTAAACTATAAGGTGGTGTTTATTTTTATTCAGGCTATGAGCATTTATTAGGGACCCTCCCTTTGCTAGGAATGGTGTTCAACACAGAATATATTCACTTTCAAGAGGAGAAGAGAGCCATGACATTATGGTGTCCTAGTGTTATAAAACGTTAGTTTTATGAAGTTTTGGTCCTTATAGATGTGTAAGATACTTCATTTCTCTTCTAAGAAGCTTATAATTTCATTAGGCCTGAACTCTGGGTGGTGACAGTGGCAGTGGAAGGAGTCAGACATACAATGAAGGTAAAATGTAAAGGATGTAGATACTGGATGGGGAGCAAGGAAGAAAGATCTAAAACCTGGAACAGAAGGAAGTGAACGAAGGCCCAGTGGCAGGACATGAGGGAGCTGGCAGGAGGGGAAGCTGATGAGGCTGGCTTCAGCTGTGTAGAGTATGAAGTAGCACTGGTACACTGAAGGAAAGAGCCTTCAGAAAAGCATTTAGAAAATTTCTCTCCAGTAACAAGGGGTGAAAGGGATTTCTGGTAATACCATCAGCCCAGCAGGCAATTCAGTTAATGCAGAACTCCATTTGCTAATTAATTGGCAGCTGAAGCTAGAGACTTGTGCTAAAGAGTACAGAGTGTAACAGTTTTTCACTGCCCCCTGCTCCAGCTGCCATCTGTTTTGCCTTCAATCACCCCACTCCAGTTTGGAGGGAGGGAAGGAAATGGGTAATGCTGAGGGCCACAAGTGGTACCAAGGTGTTCCCCCCTAAGGACCATGGGAGTTAGTGATGGCTGTGCAGATATTTCTTGGCTACTGCTATTGCAGGACAATCTTCAGGGGATGGAAATCTACCACCTTCAATATAAAAAACAGAAATGTTCTCCCTTCTACTTGTGGGGGGAAGTGGCAAATGACAATAAAATACATAGTTGGCTGGCACTGCTTTATTCAGAGTCAATCCTGGGTATATACAATCCTCATGGCAGTTTCAGTCTAATAGAGCCCCATGCTTCCCTCAGAGCATATCCATCCACACCCATACTTCTGTGTGGGCATGATATGTGACCAGAACCATGAACCCCAAAATCCCATGAGTTTCTCCAGGACAATAATGAAATTAAGTAACGTTGAATACACTATGCTGATCAAGGTAGAAAAGCATTTAGAAAATGTCTCTCAACAGCAAGGGGTGAAAGGATTTCTGATAATATCAGTCAGTTACCAGGTAATTCAGTTAATACAGAACTCCATTTGCTAAGCAGTGCAGTGACTCAAGGTGTCAGGGTACATGGGGCTATTGCCAAAATGCAAAATGAGAGGCTTTGGTCAGTTTAGAGGGCAGATCTCAACTTCCCCAAATCAAAAGAGAAGCATTCTATTACCCTATTTGATAGAATTCTCTCCTCTATGGTAAAATATTAACCAGTCCTCTGGACTTTTTTCAAAAACCAGCCTGCTTAAGGGCTTGACTTTCACATGAAGTCTTTGTTCCCTTTTGTTCCCCAGAGGGCTCGCAAAGGTTGTTCCTAGATTAAATCTTCCTGAGAGCACACTCACCTGCCGGGCGTAGGCCATCTCGATGCTATCCAGGGAGCTGCGTCCAGGGGGCCCCAGATCACTGATGTAACTGGGCTACCAATAAGGACACATTCAGAATTGGTTAAGAACAGTATTTTTTCTAAAGAAAAAAACCTTACAAACATATTCTTGTCTTTAACAAAGCTGTCAGGACAGTTTCCTAGTCAGACTTCATCAAGATGATGGTTTTAAGAGTTTCAATAAAATGCAATTCCCTTACCATGGGACTTGTACAACTAAAAAACAATGGGAGACTGGATAAGCCGCAATGACAGTTTCTGGAGATGCACACCTTTCCAAGATTCAGTTTCAATCCCCACCACCCTCCACTTCAACCTCCCTGCCTATGTCTTCACCAGTGAGGCCATCATTTTTATGTGTGGGTCTCCTGTTACGAGCGATCATTCCAGGTAGCTGAGGGAATGGAGTTAACAGTGTCACAACACCAGGATTCAGACATTTCCAATTTGGAGGCCATACTAAGATGACAGCTGCTGCTTGATTTTTGGCATCTGAGGACATGAAACCAGTCCAAGTTGGGGAGTCATACATTAATTCAGTAAATATTTAAGTGCCTGTCCATACAAAGCTGTGTGCCTATCATCCCCAAGGAATGGAAACAAGCCATAGGGCCTGTTCCCAAAGAGTTTACCATATGATGGGAAGAGTTAGACACAAACATATGAAAAAGTGCATTATTAGTCTTTCTTTAGAAAGACAAAAGCTAATCTTTTGTTACCCCTTAGTATAAACAAATAGGAATCAAAATAATGCTTATTAGATATATTCATCCCCCCCTTGCTGCTTGTGCTCGCTGGGTCAGCTAACCACGCCGTGCGGGCGGGCTTGCCTTACCAGGAACCCGGGGCCTCCCATATGGTAAACAGGAGCCCTACTGATTGAGCCACAGCCGCTTCCCTAGATATATTCTTAAACTTCTTTGTGCTGTGTTTAGCAGAGATCAAATCCTTTAAGCTTATATCTCATTAAAAATCAATGCACTGTTGTCTAAAACTAAAACAAAGCAGTTTAAAGGAAGCTTCCCAAGAAACAAATGGAAGGCAGCAGCAAAACTTCCCAGCACTACCAGAGGTGGTAAAAGGAACACACACTGGGGACGGGGACGGGGATGGGGGTGGGGTGGGGGAGGAAAGAGGGTCCAGAGGCAGAAAGGTGGGTTATAAACTTGCAAGTTCTAAAGAAAGAACACTGGACTGTCAGGACACTTGGGTTGCAGGAGGGTCACTGCAGTCCCTGGCTTTGGGGTCTTGGGCAAAGCACATTCTCTTGGAACCTCGGGTTCCTGTCAGTCAAATGAAGAGGCTGTCCTAGATGATCTTGGGAGGTCCTCCTCAGCAACAAGTTTCTGTGATTGCTGGTACTAAAAGAGCCATGAACAGTTTGCTGACCTTGGTAGGTGCTGCTGGCTGGTTGACCCAAGTACTATTCCCAGTCCCTACCTCTCACTTCCACTCCCTGCCCCCTTTCATTAGTTAAATATACCCAATGGCATGCTGGCAAATGTTCATTATTAGCCAACAGGCTCTTGATGTGTAGTGTTGGCTGGTTTCTGTGGTATAAATACTCCTACTATAGCAAATTTTAAGCTATCCAAGGTCATGTCAAATAGATCGCAAATTTCCTGAAAATTTAACAATAGGGGCTTATGAATTGGCCCCTACAACCCACTGAATATATCCTTTTCCAAGTCTCCACTGCAGCTAGGAATGGCCATGTGCCCTAGTTCTAATCAATGAGATGAAAAAACAAGTCTGCTAGCACATTTTGGGGACAGCTTCTGCTTTTCCTCATAAAGGGGGAAAAAGAGCCTGGTGTGGCCTTTCTGCTTTCTCTCCTTCTTTATGCTTTAAATGAATATGAAGTATAGAGCCACAGTAACCATCTTGTGGACCTAAAGTAAATTATGTGTTGAGGCTAGTGGTGTACAAAGACAGAAAGAAAGGCCTTGGGCCTGATAGGCACTATGTACCAACTGAACTAAGGCCAATACTCTCTATACTTCCTGTTATTTGAGAAAAATAACCCTCCACTCTAGCCATTCAAATACTAGTTTTCTGTTACAGCTGAAAACATTCCTAACTGAAACACTCACAGAATTAATGAAAATACAATTATCAGGCACTTACTATGTGGGCAAGCACTGTCTTAATGTCCATGCCTCAACAATCCTATGAGGGAGGTACTTTTATTATTCCCATTTTATAGATGAAGACACCAAGGCACACAGAAATGTGAAGCAACTTGCCCAAGGTCACTCCAACAGGAAGCAGTGGAGCTGTGGTTTGAATCCACAGTCCGGAGCCACACTTTGTACCCTTAACTACCACTCCAAGCTGACTTCCAGGACAGCCTGAGCAATTTCCTAAGGACAGCCATCACAGCCGAAGGGAGGAGAGGTAAGAAATCCTGGCTATGTGCTCTTGAGTATATTACTTTTTCTTTTTTTTTTTAAGATTTTATTTATTTATTCATTTATCCCCCCCCTTGCTGCTTGTGCTCACCGGGTCAGCCAACCACGCCGTGCGGGCGGGCCCGCCCCCACCAGGAGGCCCCGGGAACCGAACCCAGGGCCTCCCACATGGTAAACGGGAGCCCCACTGATCGAGCCACAGCCGCTTCCCAATATATTACTTTTTCTGAGCCTCAGTTTCTTTAGCTGTAAAATGGGGATAGTGAAGGTGCCCACAGCATAGATTTATGATGAAGATTAAATGGGGAGAATTTAATGAGACGTCAGTAGAAGTGTTCAGCACAGTGCCAAGCACATGGCCAGCAGTCAATAAATGTAAGCTGTTATTATTACTCTTATAAACAAAAATAAAGCAAAATGAACATAGGAACAAATCCTATGTTTAACAACATGGTTAGAAATGGATGCTACAGAAATGTGATCTAAAATATTTCACTTTGTGCTGGCTAAAAATTCTCATCTCATTTTTCTACAATGAAACACACGTTCCTTGTTTGAACAGAACCACCACCATCACCACCACCAGTATATTTTCTACTTCTGGACTAATTCTGAGTATTCTCAGTAGCAATGAATTGAGGACTATTTTATAAGACAGCCATCATTCTGGAACAGAACTAATAATCTGGAAGCTGAAGATCCCACCATTTTTTTTTTTTTAAAGATTTTATTTATTTATTCATTTATCCCCCCCTTGCTGCTCGTGCTCGCTGGGTCAGCTAACCACGCCGTGCGGGCGGGCTTGCCTTCACCAGGAGGCCCCGGGAACCGAACCCGGGGCCTCCCATATGGTAAACGGGAGCCCTACTGATTGAGCCACAGCCGCTTCCCGCACCATTTTTTAAAGAACAGAGCAATGAGCCTGTTACTTCCAGGAAACTGGTGTGTGTGTGTGTGTGGGGGGGGAATAAATAAAAGAATGAAAGGGGGAGCAACATCAAAGCATTTCTGCTAGGACACAGTTGTTTCAGCTAAATATACATGAAGAGCCTTGAGAAATATTTTCCAGTACTAAAAACCCAATTTTAAAAATTATACATTTACAAAGTAGTTGCTTTTCAGCCTTTGAATTTCCATTTAAATTAATTTTGCCTAATGTTCTTGTTTCCAAAAGTACTTCTCCTTCATTTGCCCTTAGCCAAGTCTCTGTTTCACCACACATAAAATCGATTATCCACCAACACATTCCTGAGCAGAAGACCCAGCAAACATTCAGTTGGAATTTCAAAGCCAGGGCTGCTTGAGGGCTGGGAAAGCAGGTGCCATCAGGCTGCAAGGGAATACCGTTCCAAACTCCTCATATCTCCAGGTTTCTCTGCACTGGGTCTTGATCAAGCCATAGTGGGCAGCAAACAGGAGCAGGGAAACAGAGACCAGACAGGCAGTGAAGACTGGAGGGTAAGGCCGGAGAGGAGAGCAGGGGCTCACCCAGGAGGCTGGAGATACATGGAGAAATAGCAGCCTCTGGGAGCACAGACATGAGAAGGGTCTTCTCAGGGTAGACAGTGTCCCCAAAACAGCCATTCTCAGAGAACATTCTGAAACAGGTAGGACATGGTTTGGAGAGCAGCAAAAGGGGGCTGCAATGTTTCTCTTTCAGTTTTACAAAGTTTTATTAAGCACCTATTTGTGCAAAGCATATCCAGGGATGAATACAATTATTTTCCCAAGGAGTTTACATTCTAGTTATGGGAAAAGGAATGCACCTAGCACTCCTAGCAAAAACAAGTAAAGAATTTATAAAGATATAGTGGTAGTACAGAAGGAAGAGAATTTGATTTTTTTTTTTTTTTAAGATTTTATTTATTTATTCATTTATCCCCCCCTTGCTGCTTGTGCTCGCTGGGTCAGCTAACCACGCCGTGCGGGTGGGCTTGCCTTCACCAGGAGGCCCCGGGAGCTGAACCCGGGGCCTCCCATATGGTAAACGGGAGCCCTACTGATTGAGCCACAGCTGCTTCCCGAGAATTTGATTTTTGAGAGGAATGTTTTGGCTTATGGATCTAAAGTGATTAATTTACAATAGCTGGCTATAAAATCTGTACATAGAAGCCCAGGACACAAGGAATAAACCAACTGGGAACCAGAAGAACTGGGTTCTAAATGCCACCCAACTAATGACATGGGTGATAATATCTAACTTGTCTGGAGCCTCATTTCTCATGGATAAAGCAAGAAGAATACTTGGGCCCACTACTATTGTCACTAAAACATGACAGAGACCTACATAAACTAACCTAGAAACAGCTCTAAAATATAGTATGCAATAAATAAATAAATAAATAATGCTAAATCATAGAACCTAATATATAGGATGATGTCATTTATAGAATAATTTGAAAATACATTGGTAAGATATGCATATATGTTCTCATCAATACTTAAGAGAGAACTGGAAGGCTGTGCACCACTGACAGCAGTTGCCCGTAGTGCGGGGAGAAGAACAGCAATGTCTTCACATGTGGATCTATATCCCTCTATCATCTGAATAAAGTGTCAGAAGGAAGTCTTTGTGAACTATTTGAGATCCATCATGACAAGAAAATGAAAGGCCTGGTAAGTTTTATTTTTTCTACCTTCTTTCTGAAAGATCTGCAGAGCCCTTCCTATACTTGCAATCCCACTCAAACTCCAACTATGAGACAGGTCCATGTAGATTGGCCACCCTCTCAACCCCTAGGAAACTGTCAGGGAGCCAGAAAATGCAGTTTGGAATCATGTGGTCTGGGGTTTTCAGATTCAAACTCTGACTATCTATATTTTGTTGTATTTCATTGAATTGAATACACCGTCTATTGTTAAGACATTACGTTATTTTATGTACCACTGGGAAAGAAAAACTGCTGTCAATGAAACTTTGACACACTACTGAATTGAAGACATATCCTGATTTCAGAGATGTTAAAATGTGGAAAAGATGTGTGACTGGGAATTGATGAAATATGGTATTAAGTTAGTAGTTATCAAAATGAGAGGCTTTGTTCAACATACACTGAACACATACCACAGCATAGAATGTTACCATCATTTTCTATAATTATTAACCTACAGTTTAGCTTCTCAGGCAAACCTGTTGCTTGCAAGGTGAAGTCATTTTTCCAGATAGTATATTAAGGGAACACTGATAGAATATGTCTAATGCCAACACAGCCACTAGGCTACACTAAGGTTAAATTTACCTTTAACTAATGTTTTAAAGTTGGCTAAGATATGTCAAGGATTCCCAACACTGCTGTCATCGCACTTGCTGTTGCGCATACAGGGCCACCCTGGGGGGCTCTCCCTCACACTGACCAACACAGGAACTGCGCCAGAAGGTTCTTAGCCAGGAGTCTCTTTCTTGCGTCAAAGCCCATCATTTTTATTCAGACCCCAACTCAAAAAGTTATTAATCATCTTTAAACTGCCTACCTTCCATTAGAAATTATACTTCTTTCTTCAATGGTATCCTAAGGAAATTAATTTCCCAAACTGACTTTATGCTGTTGAAGTATCAATTCTTTTATTAAAACTTGCCAGGAACAAATATTACCAATGTCCCCTTGTTCTTCTGTTATAGGAAGGCTTGGGAAAATGTTTCAGGAACCATCATATCCTAGTCCATTTTTGCTTTAAAAAAAAAAAAAAAAAAGCCTTGAGCCCCTTTTTATATTAAATTATACAAATCTGGACATTTTCCTTCAAATGTAAGTCAGCTCAAAATTATCTGAAGTCTCCTTCCTAATGACTCTTTAGATTCCAACAACTTTATTCCTGATAACAAGGTATCCAGAAAAGAATACTTTAGATCTCAATCATAATTCTTTAATAATTTTTTCCATTTGCCCAAAGCTTTTCTTTTCATTTCTAGTGGTATCTTATAAATCAAGGGAAACACTAAAAAGGGAAAGAACCATCTTAAATGATTAAAGTTAACTTAACTATTTGTAGCCTGCCAAATACTACCACCTACCACAGACACTGGTGAGTGTGCATTCTATGCCATGCTCTGGGCTAGGCAGTAAACATATGTCATCTACATTCCTTATGACAGTTCTGTAAGAGAGGCATTCTAAAATGAGGAAACCCAGGCCTGCTGAATTCTAACACCTGTCTTCTGGCCTTCACACTGTGTGGTCTCCTGTAAAGAGGGTGGAGAAAGTGCCTGTCCAAGAGGAGATAATATCACCTTTCCATCATTTTGAAAGAAATTATATGGAAAAGTCTGTAAAAAACACATTGTTCCATACACCCACCAGAATGGCTAAATTAAAAGACAGAAAATACCAAGTATGATGAGGATATGGAACTGGAATTCTCACATCCTGCTGGTGGGAGGGTACATTGGACAGCCATTATGGAAAACCGTTTATCAGTATCTACCAAAACTAAACATACACATACCCCAGACCCAGCAATTCCCCTCTTAGGTGTACCGCACAGAAAAGCAAACAAATGTTCACCAAAGAACACATACAAGAATGTTCACAATAGCACTATTTATAAAAGCCAAGAACTGGAACCTACCCAAATGTCCATCAACACTAGAATGGAAAAACAGATTGCAGTTATTCACATAATGGAATACTGTACAGCCACGAGAATGAATAACCTTACCACTACATGCAAAAATATACAGAATGTTAAGAAATGAAGCCAGAAATAAGAAAGTACATCTTGTATGACTTCATTTACATAAAGTTAAAAAACAGGCAAGATTAATCTATGGTGCTCAAAGTCAGGATAGTGCATCCTGTGTGTGTGTGTGTATATGGAGGGGGTAGCAATTGGAAAGGGGCACAAGGGGATGTCGGTTATGTTCTATCTCTTTATCTGGGTGCTTGTTACGTAAGTGTGTTCTGTGTGATAATTCATTGACCTATATACGTATGATTTGTGTACTCTTCTGCATATATGTGAAAATAGTACTTCAGGAGAAAAGTTAAAAAACAAACAAAAAACCAACAAACAAAAGCTACAAAATTTCAGAATATGGCAATTCTCTGGGTCACCCGAAGAAAGAACAATTTGTACTACTTCTCAGCCTTTATAGAGCAGCTGTTCACCCTGCCAGGTGTCAAAACAGAGAACAGCTAAAGCATTGATAACTCCCTTTCAAGGGAACTCTTGAGGTCAGGGAAGTCTACTAAATAAACTAGGCTATTTTTAAGAGAAGAACGATCAAGAAAGAAGATCTTACTAGCAACTTTTAATTACTTCCAAATCCCAATACAGACCACAACCTATTAACACCATTTTAAAAATTGAAGTTTATAAAATGATGAGCTGTTCTAGTTATTTGCCCAGTTTCACAAAGAAATTAGAAAGAAACATTAGGCTGGGCAAGGATTTTATACATTAATTCTTACTTCCCAAAGACTCTGATTTAGGCTGAGACACAATTTCACTAGGAAATGCGGAATTGGGTCATTAATAGGCAATTTCCTAAAACACATGACTTTAGCACCCATTTATTTGGGGGCAAATTTAATAGAAAAACTGGTTTTAAAATCAGGGGCAGATTTATAGATATGGGATGTACAAGTTACCCAGCTACCCATCCCTGACCTAGACTTCAATAGAGTGAAGGTCTAGAAAGTACCAATTTTCCCTATCTTGATGTGGGAAAAGAATGCCCGCTATCATGAAACAGAATTGCTGGAAAAAGACTTGTCAGGAAGCATTGGTAATATTACTGGAAAACCTAACTTGAAGATGTAATATAATTTTTAATCTCCACCTCCAAATTACCTGAAACTATTTTTTAAAAAACCACAGTAAGGGGGAGCGAATGCAGCTCAAGCGGTTGAGCTCTGCCTCCCACATGAGAGGTCCCGGGTTCAGTTCCCGGTGCCTCCTGAAAAAAACAAAAACAAACAACAAGCAAAACAAACAAAAAAGGGAAGCCTGTGTGGCTCAGTGGTTGAGCACCAGCTTCCCACATACAAGGTTCCAGGTTCAATCCCCAGCCCCTGGTATGTATGTATGTATGTATGTATGTATGTATGTGTATGTATGTATGTGTATGTATGTCTAAATAAACAAATAAATAAACAAATAGAATTTAAGAAATAAAATGTGCAAAACCCAATTAAAAAAAAAACACAGTAAGGAATGGTTATTATGGGTCAGATGCTTTATTTAAATTATCACTAATCTTCCCAATAATCCCATCTCACCACTGAAGACACTGTGGGTCTACAGGGTTAAATCACTTAGACACGGTCTTAGAACTAGTCAGTACTGAAATTAGGACTTGAACCCCAGGGCTGTTCTCTCCCCACACTACAGGGGTGGTAAATGGGTGGCAAGCCACAGCTCCTTCTGGCACAAAGGCAGATATCACTAATGAATCATGGCATTCTTCCCCACAGAGCCCAAGATGCAGCCTCAAAATCCCTCTTGGGAAAGATCTCTAGGATATATTAAGAGGGAAAAGCAAGATCCAGAGCAGGGCACATAGTTATCTAACCTTTGTGTAAGAGGTAAGAGGAATTAGAATATTTAATCTCATATACATGTATTTGTATAAAGAAGCACTGGAAATATACACAAGCAACTAATAACGGTGATTACCTCTGGAGGTAGCAAACAGGGGTATGGGGTAGCTGGGAATATGGTGCTTTAATTCTTGAATCATACATGTATGTTGCTTTTTTTATTTCTTATTTTTAGGAGGTACTGGGGATTGAACCTGGGAACTAGTATATGGGAAGCAGGCACTCAGTCACTGAGCTACACCCAGCCCCCCACCCTTTTTTAAAATTAACTTTCTAAAAGATGAGAAAATCCTCAACTTATTAGTACCAGTTAATTAGCACTGGCAATTAAAACAAAGCCTATTTAAAAAAATCAAGCTGTTTCAACATATCCCTATACTTCAGTTAGCACAAATTTAGCTATAGTCAAATCATTCACTCAACAAACATTTCTTGTACATCTACTATGTTACAAGTATTCTTCTAGGGACTGGAGATGTAGGAATAAACAGAACAAAACCCCTTACCTTCATGGAGTTTATATTCTAGTGTGAGAGATAAGACAATAGACAAGGTAAAGATATAAACCATCCTATAGTAGGTAAAAGGAATCATGAAAAAGAAAAATAAAGCAAGCAAAGAGGATATAGGAAGACTTGAGTGGGGAGCTTAGAGTTCAGATAATGGGCTTGGGGAAGGCCTCACAGAGGTAAAATAGGGTAAATATTTGAATGAACTGAGAGAGATAGCCATGCAGATACCTGGGGAAAGAGCATTCTAGGCAGAAGCAGCAGCAAGTACAGTGAACTGGAGGTAGAAGCAAGCCCTCAGATTTGTTCAAAGAACAGCAAGGAGCCTGTTGGGCCAGCACAAAGGGGAGAGTAGTACAGGATGAACTCAGGGAGGCAACAAGACTAGGTCATGTAGGGGCTTAGAGGTCATGGGGAAGACTTTGGCTTTCATTCTGAGTGAGACAGGTGTCACTAGAAGGTTTTGAGCAGAGGAGCCACATGATCTAACTTGTGCTTTAATATCATCACTCTGGCTTCTGTGTCGAGAGACTGTAGCAGGGTACAAGGGCAGACACAGATGAGACCATAATGGTACTGATACTAGGATGCCCCCCCCCACCGACCCCCACCCTCCTGGTAGTCAAGCCCTTGTGTAATCTGCTCTCCTTGAATGTAGGCTGTATTTAGCAACTCAATTTTAGCAAACAGCAGTGATAGGATATTACTTTCAAGATTTAATTATAAAAGTTATAAAAAAAGACTGTGGTTTCCATCTCTCAGATGCGCTGCTCTCACTCTAGGGAAAGCAAGCCACCATGTTGTGAACAGCCCAAAGGAGACGCCCATGTGGTGAGGAAAAGATGTCTCCAGCCAAAAGCCAGAGAGGACTTCAGGCTTCTCAAGAGCCACATGAGTGAGTGTGGAAGTGGATCCTTCCTGACTTGAGACTTGAGGTGACTACAGTCTCATGAGACCTTGAGCCAGAACAACCCAGCTGAGCAGCTCCCAAATTTTTGATCCACAGAAACTGTTGATATGATAAATGCTTGTTTTCAGCCACAGCAATAGATAACCAAAACAATCAGTTAGGAGGCTAGTTCAATAATCCAAACAAGAGATGATGTGGTTTGGACCAGAGCACTAACAGTGGAGGTGGTAAAGAGTGGTTGGCTTCTGAGTATATTTTAAGGGCAGGGCTAATCAGATTTTCCAACATATGAGAGAGACTGGGTATGAGACAGGCGTGGAGGAGAGGACAAAACTGAATCTGAGGTGTTTTTTTTTTTTTTTTTCCAAGTGGAAGACCAGAGTTGCCATTTATAAAGATGGGGAACCCTCTGAGAAGAGAAGGCTAAGGGTGTGTATGTGTGCGCAGGCATGCTAACCAGACTCAATTCTGGACAAGTTGAGCCTGAGATGGCTGTTAGACATCAAAGGCAAGAAATCAACTGGATACGTAAGTCTGGGGTTCAGGGCTACAGATGTAAATCTGAGAGTCTTCAGCATATAGGTGGTATTCAAAGTTACAAGCCCAGGTGAGAACTACAGGGCAAGAGAAAGAAAACAGAAGAGGTCAAAGACTGATCCCTGGGACACACGAACATCCAGAGGTTAGGGAGTTTGAGGAAAATTCAGCAAAGGAGGCTAAGCAGAAGAGCCATACTTGTTGGAGGAAATCCAGGCAAATATGCGTGTCCTGGAAGCCAAGTAAAGAAAGTGTTTCAAGAGGGAGGTAGTGATCAGCTGTGTCAAGACTGCTGGTAGTTAGGTAAACAAGTATTCTTTGACCTCACGGTTCTATTAACAATGGTATATCTTCTGTATGAATGCGTTACTATGAACCAAATATATTGTGTAATATATTGTTTGATTAAAAAAAAAATTTTATATGTATCCATTAGATTTAATTGAGAAATGTATATATTTATTCATCTGTGTTTACTTTTTAGTTTTTAATTGTTTATATTTTCAGTTATTAAATGTACAAAATAAAGTAAAAAAAAAACAAAAAACAAAACAACAACAACAACAAAAAACCAATGGTTCACACAGGCTCTGATGCAAAGAAAAAAGAAAAAATTAAAAACAAAAACAAAAAAAAAAAAAACCAATGGTATATCTTTTGGATTCAACCTACCTCACTTTCTTGAGTGAAGTCAAGAGCATCTTCCCCTGAGGCCAACAGGGTGTGGAGAATTCGTTGTTTCACTTGCTCCCACTCGACCAGCATTGACTCTCGATGGTACTCCTCAGCCATGCCAAAGGTCTGTCAAAGAGGAGCAGAGAGCTATGGTTTCCTTTAAAGGCCAAGAGAAACAAAAAGCCCCCCAAGACCTAACACGTCTCCACACGTAAAGCAAAAGCAATCTATTTTTAAAATTATCCTTCAAGAATTTACCAATAACTCTGCAACATACTCTATTTCCTTGATTCTAAGACAAACATGTTTTTAAAACCTCTAATACCAGGCTGCATATTACAACAGATAGCAAACCATAGTTTAAATTGCAGTAGTTTTCATTTGTAGTACATAAAATGATAGATTATAAAATCAATGGTATTTTAAGATTTAATAAACATCTAAGATAAGAAAAGACAAAGACAAAAGATTCTCCCAGTGATTTTACTTATTTATTTATTTTTTAAGAAACACTCACATTTTCATAGGAGGAAGCAAACCAGTGAAAGAAAAACAGCTTTCTAAGATTTAGTTTCCAATTAGCCTACTCAAAGTCGCCCTTGAAAAATCCAGCAAACTTCACTGCTGTTTACTGCTATGTCTGGTTGCCATACCAGAGGGAGAAGAGAAGAAAAGGAAAGAAGGAAGGGAAGAGGGAAGGAAGAAAGGGAAGGGAAAAAGAGAGAAAAGAAAGAAAGAAAACTCTAAGGAGGAAATTAAAGCAACTTACAGAGATTCTGACTCATGAGCATGCACAGCCTATTATTCTTTAATTGGTAGACTAGGTTTCCCATCAGCTAAGGCCACTTTTCAAAAAGCTATTTTATTAACAATCAGATTGGCATCTAATTAGGCAGCACCAAGGGAATGAGTATTGGTAATGCCTGCTTTATTTTTGGCAACGCAGATAATTTATACTGATAATATCCATATATATATGAGCTTTGGGGAACTGTTTGAAAAATCACCTATACTCTTTCTACAAATGGAATGTTTGTAGGAATATTAAATTTGGATAAATATTTATTAAAATGTGAAAGATGCAAAAGAAATAATCAGGAAGAAGACTGGCACATCTTGCAAGTTTGATTGTGATCTATCTATTAACAAATGGGTCTCCTTTCTAATGACAATCACAAACTTTAAAAATAGTCTTCCTCTGATAATCAGGCAGAAGGGACCATTCCAGTCAGTTAGTCTGGGTTAAAAAATAATAGAAAAATCCTTGCCTTTGGTTCACATCAGTGAAATTAAATATGCAACCTATATATTTGAATAGACAGAAGGATTTTGGAACAGAAAGGTGGGGTACAGGAGGGAGGGTTAGTTTCCCTAAAAACTATCTAGAAAACAGTATACAGTGAACCACAATTTCTTCCAAAACTCTACCTACTTAGTGGTCAAACCAACCGCCGCCTCAGCCTTGAATCTCTCCCAGCAAGGGAAAATGGAGGGCCATGTGGCACCAGGATCAGGGTGGGTAGAAATAAGGAGGTCAGGAGGATTGGTGGACTGTGCATGCAGCTTTCAGAGCTTGCAACAGGAAGTGACACTCAGACTAAGCTATGACACCGACCCAGGACACCACAAAGGTGGCCACAATTTGTCACTGCAGTTTTTCTTAGGGACAATGGCTAATAAAGAATGGCAGAAGAGCAAAGGCAATCGAAGAAAACAGACAACACACCACCCAGATGAGGACAAGGAGGGCAGACTTTCAATATCCTGTAAGGGTCAGAACTACAAACAGGGATTTAGCAATCTCCTATAAATTAGGTTGCCCACCTGCATGCCAAGAACTCTTGCTTCACTATCACAGGAAGTACCTTGAAAACTGGCAGCTTTTGGGTCACAAATCATCAGCTGTATCTGAGAATTATGCCAGGTTTCTCATTTAGAAAAAGCCCTACAACCTGAATGGGTGGAACTGTGGTTCCACTCATCACTAGGGTGATAAGGAGCTTCAAATAAAAATGGCCCAGCTGGGGAGTGGGTGTAGCTCAGTGGTTGAGTGCCTGCTTCCCATGTGCGAGGTCCCAGGTTTGATCCCCGGTACCTCTGAAAAAAAAAAAAAAGGCCTAGCATTAAAATGGTCTTCCCTTGACCATGTGACATGTGACCCCTCTCCAGCTTATTTTAATTACACTAGAGATAAGGCAACATCCAATTTGTGGTCTAATCAGGAATGATCAGCCATACATCTGCCCTATTCCAGCCGATTCATTTTATACCTATGTGTGAAAAACCAACCTATTGGATTAGGTACAAAGAAGAATGTCAACTAGAGATACTAATGAGAGAGAATCAAAAGAGCTTCTCAACTAAGAAGTAAAGAGGAGAACCTGGAGGGTGTGAGGAAAGGTAGGATGTAGGGACTAGTAGGGACAAAAAGAAAAGAAACCCAGGGGAAGAGAAAGAACTAGCAGTCTAAAAATTAAAAGGAAGGGAAGTGCCTGGGAGTAAAAAGACAAACAACAAAAAACAGCAAAGCAGTGAAGAAACTATCGGAAATCAAACCCAAATCTTTCAAGTTATTATGTGTGGAAACTTTTTTTCTTTAAGCACAATTAAGAAAAAGGGACGCAGAGAACTGGGCAAATGAATTAAGAACAGGTGGGGAGCAATTGAACCCCATTTTCATAAAGGGAAGAGGACAATCTGCTTTGACTTCACACCCACTTATTATTGAGATGTTACTGGCTTTTAGAAACTCTACATATGTTCTGATAATGTTGTTCTGTTTTTGCTGGGATGCACCAAATGGGAAAAGATAGGACACATTTGTAGTTTTATAGCTTGTTTGCCTGTTTTCTTGGCATTTCAGCAGGACATTGGCAAGCTATTCAAAGAGGAAACTGGCACCAAAATGCCAGGTGATGCTCACCCTTTGTTTGTTAAGTGACTCTTGCTCAGCAGCAGTCTCCCATGTCCAGAGAGGTCCAAGGCCCACCCCCCACCCCCACCAGCTCCCAACATAGGAATGTCTCCCTCACAAACACATATGCACACATTTTGCACTGTGGTATGTCACTTAAATGTTTTGGCTGGCTGCACATTTAAGCTCAATATGGCACACTGTTCAGAGACTGCCAATTCCAGAAATGCATTCCACAGGATAAATGGATTAATAAGGCTCGGTGGCATTTGACAATCCTAATTTAATTTCATTGGTCCTTTACAGCAGGAGAATAGATGCTAGCAGGTAAGTAACTCAAAAGTATGAACAAAAAAAATTTTTTTTTTCTATTTTCAAATCTGAATCAAGTGATTTTCTATATTTCTAAGAGTAAGTACTATTGGCAAAAATATAATTAATGAAATTTAGGGAATTTAACTCTGATAATTAAACATATCAGCCATTGAAATAATGCCTTTGGAACATTTTCTTAAAAATTAAAACTGGCAAGCCATTCTGCTGCCCTATATCACAGAATGAGACATTTTCACCTTCACAGAATATTTTTTTAAAAGCACACTGAGAAGCAGTTTTTAACTGCACAAGTAACATATAAATCCATCTTCACTTGATATAAGGGTTAAATAATTTAGAAGTAAACAAATAGAGAGTTCTCCCTTCATCCCTCCTCCCCCTTATAGAGAGAGCCAATGCTGGCAGACTAGTGTGTACCCTTCCAGCCTCCTTCCTGGGAAAAGCTACAGTTTACAACCAACTCCACTCAAGAGCTAACTTTTCTCCTTCCTCCCCCAAAGACTCCAGTGGCCTAAAAGTCTCTTACCCTATAATGGGGTATTTGAAAGGTTTTGATTGTTTGATCCTTGTCCAAAATGAATGGAAATAACTCACATGTCAGTAAAGGATCTTAGAGAATCTTGAGGGAATGCTTCTTAGAAAATATTGTTGCACATATAATGGCTGCTCTGGCTGCCTTATTTACCATCTTTTCAAGTGCCAAACTAGTTATTTTTTCTTAAGAGCTTGGAGAAATCAATAATATGAAAGGTAGTATAGAAAGTCTAATTGTGTGATAAAAGGAAACAATAACTGAGGAAAATTATCAGTGATCATAATAGCTTTTCCAAACTGCAGATTCAGTAGAAACCAAAATAACATTTATAAAAATGAAACCTAAGAACTTTCTAGTCCTTCCATTTTAAGATTAATATTAATTGTCCAGTCCAGTGTCTCAGATGCATTTCAGTCACTAAACACACGTAGTTACAAGCACGGTATTTTCCTCAAAAATAGTTCTTGTAGAACACCCTCTGGTGAACTAACTCTCTAAGTAGGAGAGAGCTGGGCCTGAGACACAGACTCTGGATTCCAGAACTTGCATTCCTCTAAAATACATGCTGACCTCACAACTGTATTCATCTATTGGTTGGTTCATTTTCTTACCCTTTTCCGGGACTCTTCAATGGCAGACAGCAGGGCATTGTCCTTCTCATTCTTTAAGAAGCCCTATGAAAAGGGGGAAAAAATGACTTTTAGGTTAAAATTAATCTTCAAATAAAAAGTACAATTTTTTAAAATTACTTCAAATAAAAGTACACTATAGGAAAAAAAAAAAAAAGGCCACCTCCAACCCCACAAAATTCTCTCAACTTGAAAATATCAAAATAGGTGGTTTTTACAGATGTTTTCTAGTTTCTTTCATTATGGGAGCACATAGTAATTGTTAGAAGGTAAGGAATCCTTGATGCACACAGCAGGGTAGAGTTCCATCCCATAGACATACAAAAAGTTAACAGAGTCAAAACTGCTCTTCAAAATTCCTAAATGGCATCTATCGTAGACAGAGGCTTTGGCTATGTAGCTGGTCACAGTTCCTCTAACTATTCTGTAGCCTATATTTCTCTGTTGCTTTCAATTAATTCTTCAAATTCTTCCTAACATGGAGGAAGCCATCACTGCCTACTTGTCTGGGTGCTTTTGACTTGTCTGTCAATTGCTGAGAAACCCTAAAAATCATTTATGTATACATTTCTTCCGGGGTTTGTCAATATGCACTGCCTGTTTCAGGTCTGATGACACCCACTGCCTGTTTAATATAGGTAGGGTGCACAGGAGATGGTCCACAAGTCTAGTTTAATATGTACAGGTTAATGGCCCACAAAATGCAACTCCATAACAACACTGCAACAAGAACACAGGCTTTGGAGTGTGGCAGACCCAGTTTCAAATCCTGGCACAGGATTCATTTACTAAATGGCATGACTTCAGTCAAGTCACCCAAACTCTCTGAGCCTCAGCTTGCTCATGTGTAAAATGAATATTAAATGAGATGATGTAGCCGAGTTCTTGGCCCAAGGCTCAATAAATACAGCTCTATTATTAGAACCGATTACATTTATAGCTGTTGGTGACATTAAAGAAAGAGATGCTCAGGGTCACCCCTTGTTGCTGTTCACTGCCTTTATTTGTTTGGGCTGCAATTTTGAGGAGGGGATAACAGTGTCCTGACAGATGGCCACAGCTGCAGACAGACCAACAAGGTGGGTTTTCAAGCCCATCTCCATGGCAGCAACTTGCCCCGCAGACACAGAAGAAGAGTCTTTTCCATACTTTGGGGCCTGAGGGTCAAGTAGGGATAAGGAATGTGATCCTTTAATAACAGGGAGAGATCAAAGTCTTAGTTGTAAGAATTCAAATCACCCTGTACATCAGAATCCACCCATCTTCTAGAATGTATGTTACATGTGTGTCAATCACGTTACTGGTGTATTTACATATGTCCTAAATGACTTGGGGTTTTCTGTTTGGTTTGTTTTGTTTTTTTTTCCCCAAAATTATGTTTCTTTTTTTTTTTTTTTAAGGAGGTTTTTGGGGGAATAAAATACAAAATAGAATTACATTAAAGCTTTTACAATGACATGTTAAAACACATTATTTGACAATTTTTCTTTGTATTTGAAATTTAATGTCATAGTTAGTTTTTTGATAACTTATTATATTTTAATAACTTTAATGTTCTGATATAATATATTCAAATAGTCCCGGATATGAGGCTGCTGTTTCTTTAAAAAAATTGGGGATGGGGGACAAGACTGGGGATATATCTTTAAAAATAAAATATTACTAATCTTCATAGATTCCCACAGGCCCCTTACATACTGGCCTATAATTTCCCCTCATGTGCTGTCATACCCCAAGCTGGGCCATGCACTGGAATGGACAGGGCCAATGGCCAGCAGCCCAGGAAATCGCTCCCTCTCAAAGACTCCTCCAGGGCAGTCCTCATTATGGCTCAGAGGACTCAATGTGAAGACACTCCTATGTACTGCTTCAGTCTTCAGAGAAAAGAAATCAGCAATTGATACAGAAGACCCACTCTGTTCCCAAAATATGTTGTTGGAACTATATTGGATGTAATAATTGGGATTTGGGGGTGGGATAGGGGAAGGGAGAGGGATCAGGCACTTGTCTAGTAATCAATGGCCTCAATAAACCAGAACATATAAAGCCAAGACCCCATGTACTCCATTCAGAAGGGGTTAGCTTATCATCATGTGCCTGCTTGGATTTTAACCAGCAAAGCCAGACAGGAGATGGTGGCAAGGGCCTTGTTTATACTCTTCACAGCAAATGACTACAAACCCTTATTATGAATTCTCTTTCATTGCTTTGACTAAAGGACCTTCAATAGCTGAAGCTAAGGGCTTTAGTTCACGTTTATAAACAAAGCTAAGGAACTATATTGATTGCTGTTTCCAAACAAAGCACAGGCATATCTTGTGCTCTGCTGCTGCTACTGGAGGCTGATTACCTAAACAAACCATGTGTGTGGGGGTGGGGGGGGGAGTGGAGCAGGGGTGTGATAACTACTGTCTGGCAAGGCCTGGTCTTATTTTTTATCTTTTTTGTTGGGGAAGGGGGACTGAAGGCAGACTTCAGTCATACAAGGGGGCTGGAGAAGACTAGGTTAAGTGGGATATTCTGTATCTCCCCCACCCATTCTCTGGGCTTCCTCAACCCTTCCGTGTCAATGACTAGCCCATTCCATTCATTTAACTGCACCCACATCCATATATAACATGTACACATAAGACATAAATGCAAAGCAATCATCAGAAGCATTTGTTTAAAAGCAACATAATATTCTGCAAGAAAAACAATCCCTAAATTTCTAAGAGATGAAATTTCAAGTCATGATTAAGAAAGAAAAAGAAGGAAAAGATATTATTGCTTTGGGGTAGAGTATACTCTTCTTTAAAATATCCATTATAAAGCTACATTCCAAAAATCTTGCAAAATAAATCAAATGAAGCATCTGTACATTTGTATATAAGACTCAGATTTTAGACATACCCACATATGAATAAAGGCCATTAATCATTATGTACCTCAAAAACTGGGCTTTCTCTATAGCATAAACTAAACCTCCCAAAATAGATTTTGAATTTAATAGCCCATCCTTTATTCCTTTCTAAAAGGAAATGCTAAAAAGGTTACACATCATTTTATTTTCATAAAACTATACATTAGTAGCCTATCTTTTGAAAAGAATCTTAAAAAATAATAAATAATTTGTACAGTCAGGATAGTGCTGGGTTCTGTGTGCCATCTAGTGGCAGTTTCTTTTAAAGCACACACACCTCAAAGGGAAACAGCTCACTGGAATTAAAGAACTAAAAAGCTGGCCAGAAACCTATACCTGCCACAGCCCAGATTTCCCACAGGTCTCCTGTGGGAAACACTTCCGTGTTTCCTTTCCTTCCAACCCCTCCTCTTGTGAGGTCGCTCTCATCCCCTCACCCTGGGGATATACTTTCATAGTTTATCAGAAAATTAGTTCTCTGGAGAGGTGAGCTAGGATGTGAAGGGTGAACTGAGAGGCACCATCTCTCGATGGGCAGGGCAACTGCCTCAATGAAGTTCCCTGTGCATAGAGAAGGCCCCACACTCATCTCCTGTTGGCAGTGATGTCCCCTGTCTAATTGCAAGCCTCAGAGCTTCCCATCACTACTATTCCTTCATCTTGTCAGTAAGTACTTTACAATTGCTCATAAACCTCCACCCTGACCCTTCTACTGCCACTGCTGGCCCAGTCAATAAAGAACATTCTATAAACATCTGCAGGCCTGCTAGGTAAGATGATTGCTCCTGACTTCCCCCCATCTGCCTCCTCACTGCCAGAGTCCTGGAAAAAGACACTCTCCTAACCGGCCCCTAGACCTAGACTGTGTTTTAGCTTCAAGCTTCCTATAACACCTAACAGCTTCCATTCAGTAAGTAATTAAGTGCCAGGCACTGCTCTAAGCACTTCAAAGACATTATTAGTAATTCTTTAACAATATGAAAGAAGAGACACAATTTCCCCACTCCCCCAGCCCTGCTTTACAGGTAAGGAATTGAGGCCTAACCATCTGACTAACTTAACCAAGCGTTTCTGACCACGAAGAGGCAGAGCCAGGATTTAAACTCAGTTCTGATTCACAAGAGACCTACTGTTTCTGAGGTACTTTGGGAACAGTGAACTTCTCCAAACCAAGAAAATAAAGAAAACTATCTTTCTCTATCTAAAAGGATGGAGACAAAAAGAACAAAATATTGTTAAATTTATTTTCCTCATCAGGTATTATTAGCTCTTCTTTACTGTGATGAAATTGAGACTCAGAAAGCAATACTAATTCTTATACCAGTTCCAGTAATAGTACTTAGCCTTTCCCCCTCTACCATGCTGTCTCTCATCACAGTAAATCAAATGGGATAAACGGATATTTTATGCTGCATATTTATTATGTCTCCCTGCTACCTTACATAGGGGAGGGGCAGAGACCACAAATGTCAAGTTGTTGGCATTCCTTTGGAATAACAATGTTTTCCAAAATGTGGCTCAGAACTTATAATTGGGTTATAAAACCAACCAGCATTTTAAAAATGAAATAAAACAGAACAGAGATATGTGGTGTGGGTAAATATTATCTTGTTAAACATTTGTTTCAATTACATGTTTATATGTAAAAACTGGGTTATGAAGTAAAATGTATTTCTTACATTTGGGTCACAACAAAAAACTCTATAAAGTTCCAATGTACTATTATTGCTCTGGAACAATAAACACTGTATATCTGCCCAAACAGCAGCTCCAGCCATGTGTTTCATTTTCAGCAGAGGAAGTGGGCTGCCTTGCAATGTACACTGGCCAAGAATAACCCAGAATGTAACCACAATGAGGTAAGCTGATTCTCCAATCAAACCTGTGGTCACATCTCAAGGACCCAGAGGCCTACCTGGCTTTTTTTTTTTTTTTTTTTTTTTTTTTTTTTTTT
>JAKSZT010034297.1:6744372-6829514 GCA_026826555.1 Tolypeutes matacus
GTTAAATCTTTGAGTTTAGCTCTTTCTTCTTTCTTAATATAGGCATTTAGGGCTATAAATTTCCCTCTCAAGACTGCCTTTGCTGTATCCCATAAGTTTTGATATGTTGTGTTCTCATTTTCATTTGTCTCAACATATTTACTGATTTCACTTGCAATTTCTTCTTTGACCCACTGAATATTTAGGAGTGTGTTGTTCAGTCTCCACACATTTGCAAATGTACTTTTTTGCTGTCTGTTATTGATTTCTAGTTTCATTCCATTATGATCTGAGAAGGTGCTTTGTATAATTTCAATTTTTTTATATTTATTGAGAGCTGTATTGTGACCTAACATGTGGTCTATCCTGGAGAAAGATCCATGGGCACTTGAGAAGAATGTATAACCCGCTGAGTTTGGATGCAGTGTTCTGTATATGTCTGTTAGGTCTAACTCGTTTATCATATTGTTCAAGTTCTCTGTTTCCTTGTTGATCTTCTGTCTAGTTGTTCTATCTAATGATGTGAGAGGGGTGTTGAAGTCTCCGACGATTATTGTAGAAATGTCGATTTCCCCCTTCAGTTTTACCAGAGTTTGTCTCATATATTTTGGGGCACCCTGGTTAGGTGCGTAGATATTTATGACTGTTATATCTTCCTGGAGGATCGTCCCTTTTATTAATATATAATGGCCTTCCGCATCTCTTATCACTTTTTTGCATTTGAAGTCTGTTTTGTCTGATACCCCTGCTCTTTTCTGGTTACTATTCGCGTGGAGTATCTTTTTCCAACCTTTTACTTTCAGCCGGCTTGTATCCTTGTGTCTGAGGTGAGTTTCTTGTAAGCAGCATATGGATGGCTCATGTTTTTTTATCCATTCTGTCAGCCTGTATATTTTGATTAGGGAATTTAATCCATTCACATTCAATGATATTACTGAAAATGCACTATTTATTTCCTCCATTTTATTCTTTGGTTTTCATATGTCATCTTATTTTTGTCTCTCTTTTTACTCTTTTGGTTATCCTTTCTGCTTTTCTTTCTTCTATACTCTCCTCCAAGCCTCTCTCTCCTGTCTTCTTCTTTAAGGTTCTAAGGCTTCCTTTAATATTTCCTGCAAAGGTGGATTCTTTTTTGCAAACTCTTAGTTTCTGTTTGTTTGTGAATACTTTATTCTCACCTTCATATTTGAAGGACAGTTTTGCTGGATAAAGAATTCTCGGCTGGCAGTTTTCTCTTTCAGTTTCCTAATTATATCATACCACTGTCTTCTTGCCTCCATGGTTTCTGAAGAGAAATCTGCACTAAATCTTACTGGACATCCTTTGTAGGTGATCGTTTGCTTCTCCCTTGCTGCTCTGAAAATTTTCTCTTTATCTTTTACATTTGATATTCTGAATAATATGTGTCTTGGCGTAGGTCTATTTGGATTTATTCTTATTGGGGTACAGTGTGCTTCTTAGACATGTAAGTTCATTTCTTTCGTGAGAGTTGGGAAATTTTCAGCTATTATTTCCTCAAATACTCTTTCTGCCCCTTTTCCTTTCTCTTCTCCTTCTGGAACTCCCATGACACGTATGTTCTTGCGTTTTGTGTTGTCATTCAACTCTCTGAGCCCCTGCTCAATTTTTTCCATTCTTTTCTCTCTTTGTTCTTTTCTCTCTTCAATTTTAGCTGCTCTGTCTTCAGTATCACTTATTCTTTCTTCTATCATTTTAAGTCTGCTGTTGTATGCTTCAAATGTATTTTTGACTTCACTTATTGTGTCTTTCATTCCCATGAACTCCGTTACTTTTCTGTTCATGACTTCAAACTCTTCTTTGCGTTCACTCAATGACTTTTTTTTTTTTTTTTTTTAAGATTTTTAAAATTTATTCATTTATCCCCCCCTTGCTGCTTGTGCTCGCTGGGTCAGCTAACCACGCCGTGCAGTCGGGCTTGCCTTCACCAGGAGGCCCCGGGAACTGAACCCCGGGCCTCCCATATGGTAAACGGGAGCCCTACTGATTGAGCCACAGCCGCTTCCCTCAATGACTTCTTGATGTCATTGATCTCTTTAACTATATTCTCTTTCATCTCATTAATTTGATTTTGGAAATGTGTGCTCATCTCACTGATTAGTTCTCTCAAATTCTGCATCTCTTCTGGGACTTTGCTGTATTCCTTTTCTTGTGCCATGTCTTCTATTTTTTTAGTATGGCTCGTAATTTTTTGCTGGTGTTTAGGCATCTGGTTAGGATGTAGTTTACTCAGATGCCCAATCTCTTTCTGTCTTGTAGGGATTTAATGGCAGGAGACTGTGAGTTACCACAGCTCTTTGATTTTTGGCTCAACCTGGATTGTTAGGATTGTTCTGCTGGCTGCTCAAAACTGGGCACTAGACCCAGTAATTGGTTGTAGAGTCGTTTCCTAGGGCCTTGGGCAGGGAGGGTATAGAGGCCAGGAAAAGACTCTCTTACTTATTAATTTTCTTATGTGCACTTCCTTGGTCTGCCAGGAGATGGCGTTTGTTGGCAGCTCTCAATTCAATGCCTGGTCGGAGCGTATTTGTTGTGACACAGGCCAGATCAATGTGATAGAGCTTCCTGTCTAGGGGCTAAGAGCCCTGTGATTCAAACTTTCTGAGACAGTTCTCCAGACTTCTCTCGTAGCGCCCCCCCTTTTCCCAGCTAGGAAATATTTCCACTCCCTTCTGAATCCTCAACAATCGGCCCCTGTTAGTAGAGGAGGAGATTGGGAGGTTTGTATATCTTTAGTCCCTTGCAGGCTCCATGGCCAACAATGGCGCAGCCCCACCCAGCCTGGAAGAGCTCTCTGGACAGGGCAGACCAAACCTGGGAGTCCAAAGCAGGGTCAGCCCCAGGCTCTCTCTCCCCTCTCCCGTGGAGTCCTCAACAATTAGTCTAGGCTAGAAGAGAGGGAGGTTGTGAGGGTCGGATTTCTCCAGTCCTTCGTAGGCTCCCAGGGCA
Source organism: Tolypeutes matacus (assembly GCA_026826555.1). Taxonomy (NCBI): domain Eukaryota; kingdom Metazoa; phylum Chordata; class Mammalia; order Cingulata; family Chlamyphoridae; genus Tolypeutes; species Tolypeutes matacus. Next base: position 6,747,319 of record JAKSZT010034297.1, read on the forward strand.
AACCACCGTGTGGAAGGGTCCGTGGGTTCCGCAGCTCAAATTTACAGGTCAGAACCTGAGTCAGCCTAAGGCTGTGGCCCTCTTTCTCCCCTTTCTGGGAGTGGCAGATCCCTGAAGCCCCCTTTGTCTGTGGTCGCAGGCCCAGAGGCCCGAGAATTCTGAAGAGTGTGGGGGAGGGTGCCAGCAGCAGCAGAAGCTGCTACTTGCAAGTCACGGTTCTGTTGTCGCGATTTCCGTCTTCTGTCCCTCTCTCCTCTGGGTGGTGTGCAGCCTTCACCTGCTGTCCTAAACCCTAGAAGATCTTTTTCGGGGCTGTTTCAGCTTGTCCTCTAGCTATTTTTCTGGAGAAGAGATTCCCGTGTCTTACTAGTCCACCATCTTCCCGGAAGTCTCCTACCTGGCTCTTCAATGGCTCAGGTTGAGAAAGATTAGGCATGAAATTTGGCTTATTTTATCATCACGTAGACTTTGGGTCTCAGAATACAAGTGGAAGCTAACTCCTACTGGATATTCTACCAGAAGGTATCCCACAGAACATGAAAATACATGGTAGGTGCTATAAATATCTTGTATCTTCTCCCATTTAATACATAAAATATGCACAAATTAATCGGAAATCTGCAAACCAACATTCCAAATCAAAATATTAACATAGGGTGAGCAATGACCTTAAGAGTGGTCCGAGTGGTTGAGAAAAACATTGCCAAGATATAAGCAAACAGAAAGACAGTGAAAAAGGAAGGGGAAAATGTAGATCAAAAAATAAAAAATAGAATAATCACCATAGGGTCCGTTCCAAGATCAGAAGCACCATTTAAGCATTCATTAGAACTTTAGTTAGTGAAATGGAGAGTTTCCAATTTTTATAGACAGGAGTGTGAGTTGTACCCATTATTTCTCTTCAGTTTATTACATATATCTAGTCTTTGTCCCTCAACTTCTCCCAAATTTAACTTCTTCCCAATTTCTATTTTAGAACTTTGAGTCTAAACAGATGACCTCTTCTGAAACCCTCTCAGGTGAAATTTTTGCAAAGGTAGAACACCTACTTAAAGAGAAAGTGAGAAAGGACAAAAGATACTGATTTCAGGTGAGCACAACAGAAATCCTGTCAGTACACAGAGAGCCAGAGAGCCACTGGGCTTATCAGATGGTGTGGACACGCTTTTCATTAGCTCCCTTTATGGTGGCTTCATTGAGAATACCTCTAAGGAATTTTTCAAGTGCAAAGAGATTTCCATTACTGATAAAACCCCAAAGATCAACAAGGAAATTTAAAAATTTAGGCATTTTCTAGATTTGGGGCACTTTCACTTGGTTTTAGAGCATGTTTAATTATTTTATTAGACCAACGTTTAATGTTAATAAAAGAAGAATACATAAAATGTCACCCCAAAAAGCCCATGAGAGTCTGGATCTCCTACAAGGAATATAGATTAGGTCTAAATAGCAAGTCCTGGCTTTATTCTGTAACTCAGATATTTTTTAAAACCTTTAAGACTTTGAATCATTTGTTCAGACTGCATTATATATATACACACATATATACATACCTAAATATATATACATCTCTCATATATATGTATACATATATGCATATACATATCTCCAAAAACACCCTTGCAGAAAGCAGTGCTAAACTGCCAAGCTGTAATATATTTTTAATGCTATTATATGATTTCTCGCTATGCATTTAGGCAAAATCCTAGCTGCTCTTGTTCAGCAGGTGGCAGCAGACACTGAAAGAGGGGCAGTGGAGTTCCGCCATTTGCTAGCTCTGCAGCTCCATCAGCTTTACAGGCAGCTCTGGGGCCACAGGTGGCAGACCTTGGCACTATGACATGGCGCTGTGCGGGCAACAGGCCATCTGTCACTGTCAGGCTGCTGGGTCTCATTTTGTACATGGTCTCTGCTACTGGGCTAAACGAAGGGTCACACAATTATGTGATGGATTTGGATCCATTAGGCAAAACTAATTACCTGTCCCCATAATTCAAATTGGTTGTTGGAATAGTCTACAAATTCTCACAGGTTCAAGAGACAACTCACAGTGGGCAAGGAGGTTCTAAACTGGAGAGTGCTATGGGCAATGCCTCCTCCCAGACCTGTGAAGGGCCCAATGGACAGCATTTTGACCTAAATGTCCTGGCATGCTGGTCTCTTTCAAGGCATGCCAATACAGCTATGATACAATTCCACCTGCACCTATGCCTCCTGGGAATGCCACAAGGCCTTTGGGATCCCCCTCCCCATTATTCAAGAGGAGGAGGAGGAGGAGGAGGAGGAGAGAAAAAAATCACCACCACACAACAAAAACCCAATTTCCAAGATTTTCAGCATTGGGTAAAGAAAATAAAGAGGTGGGATTCACCATGACACAGAAGGGAAAGCTGAGGAGAAATCATTAGCAAGAATGAAGCCATGAGGTTCCCGTGGCAAGGTATGAAGGGTGTATGGCACACCTCCCTTGTCAACAAAGTGCAGGCACGTAACTAGCCAATGCCTCCTCTAAGGACTACATCCTGTGAGGGCCATTTAAATCTTCTCTGTGCTATGGCTGCAAAGCCAGTTCTGCCCTTTTTAGGGGGTTTAGAACATCCTTGTTATCTGCTGCCTCTCTCTCTGGCCATCCAGAAAAGGAAAGTAATCTGTCCAGCTCAGTTATAGAAAGATTCTGGAGATACCAGACAGGGGGGAAGTAAGCATTACGGGCATATATAAAGGAATAAAATAATAACTGGTCATTCAGGCACTAGTGGGGAAAAAAAGTACTCTTCAGCACAACCCAGCCACCCGCACCCGAGTCCAGCAACACCCTTCAATAACTTTTCAGACTGTGTATGCAACTTTCCTCTCCAAGTCACAAGAGGGCTCAGGGAAAGGATGTGACTGATTCACTGCTGGTCACCAGAGCCTGCATCCTAGTGAGAGGGGCTGTGGTACAGAAGGATGTGCCACACTGAAGAGGCAGGGGCCCTGCTGGCTATCCGGGGTTGGCAGCAGCAGCAGGGCTAGAAGCCCAGGAAGGAAGGGCAGCTGGCCAACTGCTCTCAGACTGTTGACTTGGCCCCATAGAAGAAACCAAAGACAGCACTTTATAATACCCACTCACCCCCCATAAAAAAAAAACAAAACAAAACAAAACAAAAAACCCCAGCACACTTGCTAGGGCTGACCTTTGGAGACACAAGAAAAGGGAGGACTCTAAAGAGAAAACTTTTTCAACCTAGCTTTAGTTTATGAATTGATTTTTAAAATACTAAAAAACATTAAACCCATAGTCACTCTAAAGTGATGGGAAGATAAGGAGAATACATTAAGGGGCAATAAAAATGTTTTAAGATGTCTTTGGGGAACTTGATTTCCATCCAGAGAACTTTGGGTACTAAAACCACACTGCAGTATGAAATGGGAATGCATCAATAATGGCCATTATCATGGCTAGCGTCCCCACCCACTGCCCCCAAACCTACCATAAAAGAACAATTTAAAGCAACCCTGAATCATATCAAAACAAAGATCAACAGCTTTGTCAGATCTAGTGTCTTTTTTCCCTTTGGAAAAAGGACACAAAAGCAAAAATTTAGGGCCCTGAGAAGGAACAGATAGCAGAGGGTGTGTCTCCGAGATGGTCAGGTGGGAACTGAGCAGCTTTTGCCAGGCTGGTTTCTACAGCGCTCAGGATTAAGCTTCGAGCTCTACTTAGCAAGCACAAGGAGCGCTGTTAGTCAAGATGTTAGCGGACCACGTTTCACATTAATTCCCTGCTGGTACACGGTGTCAGTCATTTACACTGCAGTCGAAAATCACAGCTCCTCCTGCTATGCAGTGCTGCTTACGCTGATGGGATGGGAGCACCAGTCATCACGCTGTCAGAAAAGAGAGCCATGCTTTTGCTGCAGTTTCTTCTTCAGAGTTTTTTCAAAAATTTGTTTGGGGCCACTAAATCAAGAGAGTTGTCTCAAATAGAAATTGTCAAGGCAATCCTTTGCTAACAGTACTTGTGATTTCACACTTTCCCTAAAACCTTAATTAAATTTAGAAACGTTTTGACTTCACCCTGTCAGATCTGACTGCACGACTCACCATTGTCACCACAGGTAGAGAAAACACGAAACACTGCTTAACTGGAGTGGCAAATACAAGCAACAATGGAAGGCAAGACCATTTTTCAAATACAATTATCAGAAACAGACAGGGAACTAAAACCTTTCATCCAGCCCATCCAGACTCAGAGGAGAAGGGATGACCCTGCATTGTGGGACCCCTTACACCTATAGTGAAAGGAGTGACCTGCTGGGACAACGTGTCAGAAAGCCCGACTCCATCCCCACTCACAGCAGATGAATGACCCCCTTTTCCATCCCAGGAGACAAACACTTCACTTCACCCTCCATGCCGAGCCAACACATTAGACTTAAAAGCTTGACTTGCAGGATGTGTCATTTTTAAATGTTTGTTTATAAATGATAAACTTATAAATGCACATCATCTGCAACACAAACCCAGGGAAAATTCCACGCACAGCTCAGTAGGCCATTTCTAGCACAGCTGAAAAGGAATATCTCTGTGAGTTAGGTTGCTTAGCCAAAGGCAGACTTGGCTGAAAGCTCAATCTATTAGGTCCAACAGTCACCAGCAAGCCCACAAAGAGGAAGAAACCAAGTCAACTGCAGAAAGAGGTGCAGCACAGCACAGATTAGGAGTCAGGTGGCATGGATTTAGGGCAAAATCAGCTGCTTCCCGGATGTATGACCTTGAGAAAATTATTTAACAGCAGTTAACCTTCCTTTTACTTAACTACAGGATGAGTTGATGGCATAACATGAACTACAAGACCACTTCCAGCTCCAAAAATTTCAACTCTGTGAGAGGTGGGAACAGGTGAGAAACTAGCATTGTCATTACCACTATGACTACCGTCTACTTCCAAAATAATCCATACTTTGAACCACAAAGAAATATAATGAGCTGTGATTTTGAAGTCAGCCTAGATATATATTTTATATGTAACATAACTAAAACCCACAAAAAGCTAAAATGAAAACCAAAATATTTTCAAAGACAAAATATTTTCTTAGGAATGCTAGTTTCATCTTGCCATAACGAAGAAGCACACTGCCCTCTGTTTTCTGAAAATCTGTCCTACATGGGAAGAAGTAAGTTTCTATATTAAAATAAAAATAAAGCACAAAGCAAAGAATTTTAGAAATGTTAATACAAAATATCTATTTGAAATTTTATTCTATCCATATTTGCCATCAATTTCTTGAAAGCAACACTTGGAAGCTATCTAGATATGGTTACTCAAGACTTCAGGAAAATCTCAAAATTTCTATCTTCTAACACAATAAAAAGTTAAATGTAAACTGGCAAAGCAGAGCTACCAAAGGTGTCTCCAAACTTGATTGAAGGAAAATAACTCTTGCCGTCCACCTCTTATCACACTGTTTCTCAAGGCGCCATTTTATTCCTTCCTCACTGCCATCTTAGTGCCACGTAATGTTTCCTAGCGGGCTGGTTGACATGCTTACTTATCTATATTGTGGAAGTGCCATAGCAATCAAAGATTTGATACGAACACATTTTTCGGTAGCAAAAAGCACCAGTCCTTGACTCTTTTCTATAAGTCAGGCTAAAATTTCATGTGAAAACTGAAGAGCTTCCAGATTGAAAAAGATTCAGAATTCCCTGCAAGTATCAGGAAGAAGAGCCTCTTCTCAGCAGCCAAACTTGAGTAGATCATAGTGGAGGCAAAGAAAACAGGAAGCAACTGAGTCTCTGCCTCCTGCCCAAAGTACCTAAAAAGGTACTTAGTACGAAGCTTACTATAAAGCCAGAAAAGAAAATAAGACCACAATCTTCAACCAATTTTACTTTAAAACTTTCAAAGGAAGGTTTTGTGACATCCTTTCATGCCATCAAACCAAAATTGAGTTCTTATATGCTACCCTTAAAACTACTTTATTTTATGGTGCAAGCCTTGTAAAACTAAAGGGAAACGAATCCTTTTGCATTCTACCAATGATCTGAACAATTTCATGTTTTCCCTCTAAGGAAAAAAAAATGATATTGAGATCTAGGTTCTTATGTTGCAAGCTAATATTAGGGGCACAGATTTATGGAATCTTTGTAGGATTCTAACCAGGGTTTAGGACAACCTTTCTATTTCAAAGAAAAAGCTGATGTGAAAAAATCATTCTCGCTCCTAGTTTCAAACATGTATTAATTAGAGAAAATATAGCATTCAGTGGCTAAGATGAATAGCAGCTAGTGCAACAAGACCTGGAAAAAATAGTTGGCTTCATAAATTTGATATCAAGTTAAAAGGATTCTCAAATATCCAGTTCTGTGGAGGAGTCAACTCCTGAAAGAGCAACTAAAGCATTTTGAACAAATTCTTCATGGTCTAGTTTACTGTAAAATGCACTTACAATAAATTCTTCAGGGTTAAGTGCCTCTAAAATGATAAACACCCAAATTAAGTTAAAATCCATTGTTTCCTCTTAGTAATAGCTTAACAGAACAAAGGAATAAGCCAAGTTAAATCCAATTAATTTTAAGAATCAAGATTTATAAGCTCACAATGATAAACAAGAGTTTTGCACAGGTAGCTCTGAAGTCATAACTATTAATCAAGCAGAAGGCACTAAAAATTATTCTCACTTTGAGTGAGAGTGAAAGCCTCAATTTACTGATCTTTTAGGAAAAAAACTTAATTTTTAAAACATTTTTTATGTATTTTAGACAACTATTATAGACCTTTATTAACATGAAACGTTTTCTTAAAATAAAAACATAAAAAATTAAAAAAATAAAAAATAAAAAACAACAGTCCAGCAATTCTCTTCAGGAAGGGAAAGCAAGCTATTTGTGAAAGGCAGTGAAAAGCCTGAACTCTTGAAAAATATAACACATTTAGATTTCTTTTTCCTCTCAAGTACCATTTCTATCCTTGACTAGTGATAAATTCATTCTTCTCATTACTCAAATTACTAATAAATAATTAATTAAAAGCATGTGCTAAAATTATTTATTAAAACCCATATTTCAATTATATATATATCATACTTGGTTTCCAACACATACGTAAAGAAAAATGTATCCAAGAACCTCCATGTTACACCTTTCATATTTGCAGCGTTCATTTTAAAGTCTATTTTGCCCATTCAACCAAAGGCAAATTTTCAACCACTCACCGCTATATGAGTAGGAAAAATTACTTACTGTAGACAAAAGGATTCCATTTTCTTCCTGGGAACGTTCCTTACCCTCCTAGAGAACTCTTCTAAGCAGTGTGCAATTTCATTTTCTTAGTTTCACAGTAACAAAGCTCTCATGCCATATTGCCTAATGTAAATGAAATGGCCCTGTAGCTGCCTTCAGAACTCAGCTCACCTCGACCATGATACAGCTAATTGTTAAAAATGGTGGCTGAGATATTTTCCATACATTGAATTAAGGAGCTCTGATGAAGGCGCTGGCACCCACCCACTTCAGACAAAGGAAAATAATTTGCAACTGTACCAAGTCACGGATAATTGAGTCATCTCCCACCCAGGGTCAGTGTTAAAGGTTTCCTCCATCTTTACAAAATGCAAACACAGCTCATTGTCTCATCTCAGAAACCAAATCTTTGCAATGCTGTACTGGGTCAGAGTTTTAAAGGAATCTTGTCCAAATTCTTACAGTTCCTCTGCCTCCCCTGACCAGCTCTCCTCCATTCCCCACTTGACAGCTCCTCAAGCCTTCCTATTGTTAGGAGTAAAGAAAGTCTCACACCTCTGGAGCTAAATTCCTTAACTAGGTGAACAATTTCCAAGTCCATGTTCAGAAAGAAGTCCAGACCCTACAGGTCCCACGAAACAAATACATTCCTTGGGATAAAAAGCTACACATCATTGTCTTTTGTTGTTGTTGTCTTTAAGGGACAACCACAAGCAAGCTGCTTTTTAACAATGAATTAAAATCACTTTGTCTGCTATTAAGCAAGGTATGAAAAGTGTTACAGGCAACATTTATAATTTTATTACCCTCCAGATAATGTCTACATGACTTAGGAAGTTTTCCATTTCACTTACAGAAATCACACGCTCTACATCAAAAATTGAAAATATCCTTAAAGGATTCATATAATATTCTTTTGAGGCTGAATTTAAGAAATAAAAAGTTACTATCTTAATTTAAATTGCCAACATTTGATAATACTGAAGAATCCTTATCCTCAGTGTTACTATTTAATTGTTCTCATTCAAAGCCTTATGCTAAAACATTTCCTGTGAGATAATTCCAAATACCTCTCTCTAATAGTAATTTTTTTTCCTAGTCACCAAATACAAATGACTAGATTCCTTGGTAAGGCATCCTACACACACGGACACAGACACACACACAGAGACACACATGAAGACACATTCACTCACAATCTCAAAGAAAAGAGATTCTATTTTAATAGTTCACCTCATACAAGAATTCTGTATCTTTTCCAAAAATCATAAGGAAAATCCATACTTTTTATTATTTAAAGATGAAGTCCATAAAATCCTAAATAACCAACTATTCAAATCTTAAAGCAATACCTCTCTGCTCCACCCAATAGGCTTGTTTTTTGTGGGTTTTTTAAGTTTTTTTAAAGAAAAATATTAGAATACCAAGGTACAAATATGAACAATTCTCAGGAGAATCAAGTACTTTTTCTATCAAATGAGTTAAATGCTTCCATATTTATCTCAAAATTTTAAAGCAATCCATGACCTTGTCTTTCAGAGGTACTGCAACAACACGCTGTCACTCTATGTACCAGGGTGCATTAATCTTAATTTCTTTACAAAACATATGCAATCCTACCTGCAGCTCTGAAATTTATGGAGTTACAGACCAGGCGATGCTGCTGGTCACTGTAGTTCTTCCATACCTTCTCTGTGGGTTGCGCTTGGTCAGAACCAGTGATCAAGTTTTTCCCACCCCAAACTGCCTGGATTGAGAGAGAGAGACAGAGAGAGAGAGAGAAGAAGAAGAAGAAGAAGAAGAAGAAGAAGAAGAAGAAGAGGAGGAGGAGGAGGAGGAGGAGGAGGAGGAGGAGGAGGAAGCAGCAGCACCCTGCAAGTGCTGATATGCCTGAAGAACTAAAAAGAGTCCAATTAGACAATGAGCTTGCAGGGTGCTCTTAAAAAGGTCCACTGCAGCCCCCCGAGGTAGAGCATCGTCATTTGTGCTGCTGTATGCAAATTCAGAGAAGTCAGATATCACTTTGAAAGCACAAACTGATGGGAGTAACAGTTTATAGGTTACAGAAGGGTATTTTATTGTTAACGGACTGTACCAAGTTAAGATTTAAGAGGGGGGAGAGAAAACATGTAGGCAGGGAATGCTATGATACTTTTTTTTTTCAACCCAAGCCACTGCAATTACTCTGATGTGAATTTTTGATGACTTCCGACATCTTGCATAGTTAATAATTGCTTTAGCTGTCATGTTTGGTTAATGTGGAAAATGCATTTGCTGCATTGTGATGCAGTGCTGTGGCCACAGATTGTAACACCAGTTGTGAAGCTGGTCCCTTAACTGAGCAGCAGGAATTTGCACATGCCATGATGCTAAAATAAATGGTAGTTAAAAGATTTTATATAGAAGCAGACAGAATCTGCCATTTTAGTCTTAGAGAATGTGTAGATCCGACATACACAAGCATCTCGGCTCACTGTGCCCTTGTCAGTTTCACTGTCCTTCAAAGACAACGGTAAATTCAGTATCTTAAATGTCTGGCCCCTTAGTAGTTAAAAGATTTTGATACTGTTTAAATAACTATTCAGATTAATTATAGCTTTGAACAGAACAGAGGTTATTTGCATTTCAGGAATATAAAGCCAATGAAACTGTCAGTGGCACAGGAAAATGCAGACCCTTTATTAACATATGCTCAGCTCAACTGCCACTTCTTTGTACAACATTTAAGGAAAAAAATATGACGTGTAAGTAATGAATATTCTCATTCTATCAAAATGATTTTACAAGTGCTCCTCAGAAAAAGATTTTTTCTCAATGTTTTAATGTATAACTTGAAAAATTAAAGACATCAAAATACTACATGTGTTTTTCATTGTCACTAAAGGAAATTGAATGCAGCAAACAACTGTACATTACAGGAAAGCTTTTTTAAAAAAAAAAGAAAAGAAAAGAAAAGAAGAGACCACACTAAAAACCGATGATTAAAGTCAGGCCAGTCAGATGATGGGGCCATTATTATGGTGCAGATGAAAAAGAAAAAATCGAGAAAAAGGACCATTCAGTCAGTCTCCAAAAACCACAAACCCTAAGACTAATCTGTTGGTTGCAAAACCAACCATACTGACGAACGTGAAGGGCATATGCTATTTGCCAATTCCATAATATATTTTAATAAAAATATTAACTTGGCTATTTAGTACCTAGAATTAGCTACTTAAGATTCTTAGCCACCTACCACCCTCATTTTTGCATTTCAAGAAACAGAACCAAGTTACAGATCTCACTGCTTTACAAGAAAAACAACTATTATAATTCACTTATATTTTTTCAGTTCAGAACTTTTATGAATTAAATGTCCACAGCTAAGATGTTTCCAACACTCTGCCTTATTTAAAAAAAAAAAAAAAAAAAAAACCCACAAAACAAAAACTAAACTAAAAAACATGAACATAGGAACACACTGATGTCTGAACAGTGAATAACAATGAAAGAACTTATGTTACTAACATAAAAATCAATTCATGATTTCCTTTGTTTTATTCATTGTGATAGCACCAAATGCATAATTTGGAGGTGCATGTGTTAACAAGCACTGTGAAGATGAAGAGCTTTCTAGTTTTCTTACCCTAACTCAAAATTAACTGCACCAACAGTGCTATTTGGTGCCATAGCAGATGTCACAGTAGTTGTAGCTAACACTCAACAATTCAAGCTTTTTTTGTTCTAGACCCAATACTTAGGTACCACTGACAGCTCAGAAACTGCACAAGGAGGGAGGGAGGGAATGTGTGTGTACTAGGAGTAGCTTTGAAATTAACCAGGCTCAGTTTATGCTCCAATTACTGAACAAAAGACAATCCTGGGGGACCTTTCTCTGAACCAGTGCAAAAAGCAAACTCTTTTGTTTCTGATCAAATAAATACAGTACTGGAGCACAGTGGATATGCAGCCTTAGGAGTCTCCACCTGGGGATGGAAGGGGCAGGAAAAAAAGGAACCCAAAGACCCTAGTGTGGTTAAAGTCAAACTGTTTCGCTGATGGTTAAAATCTGTTCCTGAGGAGACATCTGAGGTTCACTACAGGGGAGTGAGAAAACACTCTTTAATTACTTTTTAAAAAGTCATCGAGTCACTATTAAGACATTTTTCCCCTTCAGTGCTGCTAACAAATTAAGAGTATATTTTCTTTTTTTTTTTTATTTTATTTTATTTATTTATTTATTTATTTTTTATTATGGGTAAAAATCAAAATTCTCACAATACATACAAACATTTGTAAAATGATATATAAATATATATGCATATATGTGTATTTTCTTTATGCTGAGAATAAATAAGTCCTAAACGAGTTCAGATCCTCCTCATCCCCATCTATATATTTCCCAAGAAAATGAAATAAGAGGCTGGCTTGGAGTCCCAGAATACTCTGGTTGCAAAGGACCTCAGGGCAGGGATGTGTTAACTAAATTGCCTACAGAACCTAGATGCCAAAATATGTATGTGGAGGTCCTAAAAAGCCACCTCACAAAGGATGTGCTTCTCCTGTTGTTTTATCACGAACTGAACATAAAGTGATTCCTTCTTAAATGACTATCCCGTAGCCCATTATTTATTTCTGTGTTTTGGCTTTACATTAGCCATAAGCACCAAAAACCAAAACAAAGAGAAAAGAGTAGAAAGCATGTGGGTCCAGCATTTATTAATATAAGGGAGAAAAGGGGGCTCTCACACAAATGCAGCGATGACAGATCCTTTCTACCTAAGGCGATGGACCCCATTTTTTCAATTCCTCTGTGCTGCACCTTTCAGAACCACGGCAGCAGTTAACCTGCACATTCCACAACAAAAATCTGGACATTCAAAAGTGTGAAAACAGGGTGAATCACACACTACACTGACTACCACCATTACAGTCATTGTGCAGTTTATTTCAAAGTGCTCCAAATTTCAGGTGAGGCCTTGAATTTCAAACAGTATTCCATACAAAATTCCAACCGGGCATGCCTTTCGATGGCCCCTTAGTAATGAGAATCTTTTTAACAAAAAAGTTTCAAGTGTACGTTATTTCTATTTCTATATCTCTACAGATTCGTCCAACTAATCCATTAAAGATCTTCTCACCAGAGCATAGCAACCTGACCAAGAAAGATTTTTCCTAAAAAAGTAGGAATACTGCATCCAAGTTAAGATGTTCAGATTCCAGAGAATCTCTAACCCTTTCCCTCATAGTTCATTGGTTTGAAAGATTTCTAAGTAGGAAAAAAAAAGGAGGGAGAAAGATAGTTCCAATTTTCGTAGATCCCCCTTTGAAAAATGCCAAGGAATGAAGAGACATTTTTGAAGGCATGGCATTAGTACTCCTTTTTTTTTTTTTTTAAAACCCTGCTACCATTAATAAATAAGATAACAGAATGAAAAAAGGAAATTACTGAAATTCTGTGGTTCAAACAGAATTATAATAATTGCCAGGTAAAATTATCATGTTCAAACCAACTGGAAAGCCCTAATATACAATGACCATAACGCAGGGCTCTCCTCAGAAAACAAACAGTACAGATCCTATGGTGGGTTCTGTTCTGCCTCTGCCAGGTTCACAGGGCTGCTGGGAGAATCAAGTAACATCACTGATAGGTAAAAGCTCGTAAAAGTAAAAAATGAGAGACTACCTCAGGCGGGGCGATTACCACCCAGTCCACCCAGTCTTCTGAGGCATAGCTGGATCCCAGTTCCCTGCCCAGGCAGCCTTCACCAGCCTCCTCCTGGTTCCTCTCTCCTCACTGAGACCTTGGCCCTATGCCCCACGCTACACTTTCCCCCCTCCAGTATATTCATTTTTACTGCCACAACTCTTACCTCTAGGCCAATGGCTCTGGAAAATTCTGTCTAGAGCTATTTTCTGAGCTGTATTTCTTACCCTGACACTAAACATTTCAGGGGCATTTCCACAGTGATGTCTTGCCAGAACATCTCAACTCTCAATCTCATTAATCTTCCCAAGTTTTCAGTCTCAACCAATAGCATGAAATCCTTCTTTTTGCTCCAAACCTTGTGTTATTTCTGAATATCCTTCTTAAGCACACCAAGCACCAAGTGTGGCAGATGTTTTAGTCCAAATGTCTTTCCCACATCTGTTCCTCTCAGTTTTCTCCACCACTATCCTGAGCCTGGCCCTTGTGGCTGGAATAATTGCTTTAAACCTCAGTAGGGTGCTCTCTCTGCCTAGAGGAGCCGACACCAAATCTTGGTATGTATTTCCGTCTTTCTCTCCCATTTCTCAGCAAGCTCTGTTCTTTCCCCCATTTCCCAAATAAATTATTTTCACTGGCCTAACTAAAAAACAAAAACAAACAAACAAAAACTTCAGTAGGTATCTTTCCCTAGAGGTCAAGCCCACCTCCATAAGCATTGCCACATCCTCCCTCCTTCTTGGCATTTACTTGTTCTAAAACTTTCAGCAGCACTTACCACCTAAACTCCACTGCTTGGCAGACAGTCCTTCCACATTCGATCCCCCCTCCCTGACAGATTCTACTTCTCAGCACCTAACTTCTGCTCTTACCTCCTTGACTTTGGTCAGGCTATTACTCTCACATCCCCTTCTTTCACTTACTGTAAGCTCTACCCATTTCATCTTTCAAGGCCCATTCAGGACCCATCTATTCCAGGAGGTCTTCCCCGACTACCCCAGAATTCACTCACCATTATGCCCTTCCTCTCCTCTGCATTCCCATGGCATTTAGAGTTTCACATCATTCCTATGCAATTTTGCCCATCACTTTACACTGACTTGGACAGTTTGATCCTGTTGCAGGAATGTTAGTATTCACTACCTGGTAGAAGACAATGAACTTCCAGAAGGCAGTATCCAGAATTTATGTTTTTTCTAATTACTGTCAGTGCCTACAACAGTGCTGCTGACTTAATGGGCACTCAACAAAACCACTTCATTGATTTTTATTAGTGTCCACCAGGCCCCACCCAGGTAAATGCAGGCAACTACATAAAGGAGAGCTGAATATTACTTTGCTTATTGTTCGTACTTTTAAATCTCTTTAGCTCCCTGGGACAATTCCAGCCTTAGGTAACAGATGCTGAGGTGATTCTTGGCCAAGGCGCAGAGGCAGCCAACCCTTCTTAGTGACTAAGCATCATTCCCGACAGTTTCAATTCCCAAAGTTGGCTTCCTTCTCAACTGCATCCAGAGCCAAGGAGGTTCAGTGGAAAATGAGAAGGTCCTGGGCCAAAGTCAGTGATGTAGCATTCACAGTTGATCTGCCCTTACAAATCAGCTGAGAATGCAAACATTTATCATGGGCATTTCATCCTGAGTACTGTTCTTAAGTGAGCAACACTAGACTTAGGCAGTCAATAAAAAGGAGACAATTTCTGCATGTGTTTATTTTTACTCATAGCCAAACTTGTTTTGTCTGCCCAGGGGCCAAGAAACAACAGAGACAAGAAAACACTCTTGGCATTGGGCATTTTGGATGTCTGCATTGAGAGAAACTGCCTAGTTGCTGCCCGCAGATGGAAGAAGGGTTCTGAGGTGGATTGGAAACTTAACGTACTGGGGTGTTAATCCACCAGGAAGGTGAAAGGAACCTGAGAAGTATGATTTTCACTTTAAACATGTTTTCAATAAGTAGTTTCCCCAGTAAAAGCAGTCATTAATAGGAGTAGGTTAAAACAGGAGGAGGAAGGGCCCCTCTTGAATTAATCCTCCAGGCACTGCATTACAGCTTCCCAGGCTTCAGAAACTGGAATAATGAGGAACACTCTTCCACATCTATCTGCCTGTCTCTCTCTCCCTCTGCCTCTATCTCTCCCAGCCCCCTCTCATACACACTTACTCACAGCATCTATCAGGCCTTAGTCTCTAGATAGAGGGAACAAATGAAACTTTTGGCAAAAACTTGAAGAAGTTCTACCTCAATAAAAAATTAATGAAATAAAGCATATGAAGGCTCATCAGGCTCATAGCCATAAAGTTTCGGAGGCAGTTAATTCTTCCCTTGTACCACAGATGTAAAAAATAAGGCACAGAGAAACTTAAGATTCTGGCAGGGGAGCGGCTGTGGCTCAATCAGTGGAGCTCCCGTTTGCCATGTGGGAGGCCCCGGGTTCGGTTCCTGGGGCCTCCTGGTGAGGGCGGGCCGCCCGGATGGCGTGGTTAGCTGACCTGGCGAGCGCGGGCAGCAAGGGGGGGATAAATGAATAAATAAATAAAATCTTTAAAAAAAAAAAAAAAAAAAAAGATTCTGGCCAAGGTCACACAGCAGCCCAGGCCTGGGGTTTCTAGATTCCTTACAGAGCTCTTTGCGTGGCACTCATGGGACACTGTACCAAGAAAGACTGTTCTAGCACGTGCTTTAAGTCTTCCACTGAACCTCAGATATCATGGAATTTTAAGTTATTACAAGGGGGATGATGGTAGTTGCAAAAGAACACCTTCTAGCCTGCTAGTTCTTGTTACCAATGTACTTTACACAACAGATGTATTACTTGCCAGGTTGATTGTAAATAGAATTCTTTTAAACATATTCTATTTTAAATTCAGTGGGGAAGCTGTAATTTGAAGGATACGAAAACTAAACATCACCCAAGATTACTTTTATAAATCCAGATTTTCAGAGTTTGGATTTACTTATTAAAGCAGAGTCCATCATATAATTATTATTAAGAGAAAAGACACAAAAACCTTAATTTTAATGTAATTTTTTCTGCAAATACTTGTGACAATTTTCTGCTGTTAGCTGGAAAATAATGATGAAGCCAGATACTAATAAAATAAAATAAGACTCCTTAATGGAAATAAAAGCATCTTTAAAATTATCCAACCCTCAATGATTTAAACAAGGAAAAACCAATTGTATTTATTTTGGTATCTGCTCAGAATTTTACATTAACTGACATACAAAATATAGGTTCCTGAAATTTTTCTGTGAAGGAAAATTGTAAGCAAGATTTTGTTTTCTCATTAGTCCCTATTATAAAATTCTCAAAGTAATAAATAAAATTTGGCACCAAGATGTAATAAAATTATATTCAAGGATGCAAATCTTAAGAAAAAAAAAAACTAAAAAAGAAAATAACCAGAGTAAAAATTCTATTAGAAATAACAAAAAAATAAACTTGAAATAGCAAATATGGTGGTGAAATACCAAATATGGTGGTGACCCGTCAGATCTGGTCCTACATGAAGGAGTGGGAAGGTGAGAGAAGCCCCTTCCTTTCATCTCCCAAGTCATCAGGACATGACTGTGAGTCGAAGCAAGGGGGAGGGGCACCCTTGTCTAGGCTCCAGGAACTTGAGCTCCCATTTAGTCACTTCACACTGCTCAATTCAATATCTTGTTAGGTTTTCATCCCTGTATTGCACCCCGTCTCATCTACAAAATAGTTGCACAAATCTGTAATTCTGAAACTTTTAAAAATTAGGCTGATTTTTAAAATTTGCTTTTCACCCCTTTCCTGCACCATTCTTCTCTCCACCAGCCTTTCTTCAATGACACAGGTGGAAATCATATTAAAAGCAACAGTCCAATTTTATTAACATGCCTCTTTCCACCATGTCCTCCGGTAAACTACTGAGGAGACCAAAACATTTCCAGCTCTACTACGTTGCCATCCATCTCACATCGTCAAGTAGATATACTTGGAACATTTCAGGTAACTGAATACCCTCAGGTAGACTTAAAATACTGAATATGTAGCAAGGATGGGGATTATATTTTAACCACTTAGGGTGCTTAACCAGGCACCAGGCACAGAAAAAACGCTCAATACATACCTACTGATTCACCTACAAGTTATTGAGAGTTGATATTCAAAAGCTCTAGAAGTGTCTATACAACTGCTAATTGTCAATGGCCTTTTTAGACTGTGAAAGTTTATATTTAAAACTAAATCTTTTGAAGTGCTCAGTAAGGCTACCTATATATGATTTCTAAAACCGAGAGGTAATTAAGTCTAGTGGGAAAGTACTGAAGTTGGAGTCAAAAGAACTGGATTCTAGGTAACCGGTTCTAGGTAACCCTACACAAGTCTTTCGCCTCTCAGGTCTTAGTTTCCTCATCTGTAAAATAGGAAAATACCATCTATATGAAGTAAGAACGCTATGTATACCTTCAATTCCTTATACAATAGAATTACTTTAAAAGCAAAGAGAAGCCATCTCAGATGATTTCTAAAACACAAGCTGCACATTTTAATACATTTTTCAAATATGCAGACTGATTTAGACATTTCCAAGGAAAAACTTATTCTGCCACTCTGCTTTCTCTCATGGCATCTGTTGTTACTAGCAGCTAAGGAAAAGTAAAATCTAATGTCATTAAATCCCCAGCACTCATTAAATGCAGGGGGGACAGAGAGAAGCAAAGGAAAATAAAATAAACAAAATAAAGGGAATGAGAGGAGCTGGGAAGATAGGCAGAGGAAATCAGGTTAATGAATAAAAACAAGTCCATTTTTCATCTCTCCTGGCTCCAATTGATGGCAGACGGTGTATTTAATCTGCTGAGAGCCCAGATTTAAGGCCTCCCTTTGGCATAGTCCATCCATGAATTATTAACTTTTGTAGAAGCAATAGCACATTCACTTATAGCAATCAGAGAGGATAATGACGATTAACCAAAATGGGATTATTAATCCCCCCACTTCCCTTTCCTATCTCCCTTTCTTTCTTCTTCATTCCCCTCTGGGCTCTGAATGCTTTTGGGGCAGTATATTTGGAGCTACAGCCTCAGTATCAGATTCAATCCTCCATGGTGAAAAAAATAATAATTGACCAATTGTAAGCCCTAAATTTTACAATATATACATTTCTAACATATTTTATTGACCAGTATGTCCTTGATGAAGCAAAGATAAAAACAAAGGTGGTTACAAACTCTTTATGGTCTCAAACACTTAAAAGATCAAAACACTGTTTCACAGGCTAGTGTTAATTTGTTTAGTGAAAATTCACTAGGAATCAGTGCTGGGCCACAGATGGACTGAGTTTTAAAGTTGGCAGAGTCCCCTTGAAAACCAGGGTTTACCTACACTAGACTTCCATAGTCATTTAACCCAGTGGATCTTAAACTTGAAGAGTATGTCAATATACAAGCCTGGGAGGGCTTGTCAAAAGGCAGATTCTGTGGAGAGGTGGGAGG
Source organism: Tolypeutes matacus (assembly GCA_026826555.1). Taxonomy (NCBI): domain Eukaryota; kingdom Metazoa; phylum Chordata; class Mammalia; order Cingulata; family Chlamyphoridae; genus Tolypeutes; species Tolypeutes matacus. The sequence goes on from JAKSZT010034297.1 coordinate 6,765,701, forward strand.
GGTGTGTATATTTATTAGGTATGGTACATTTGTTTACAAACCAAAAAACAAAGATTCTGGACTCTATTCCCTGAGTTTCTGACTCAGTAGGTCTGGGGTGGGGCCTGAGAATTTACGTTTGTAACAAGTTCCCAGGTGATGCTGGTACTGCTGGTCTGGGGACCTCACTTTGGAACCACCCACCAAAAGTTTCTTGCCAATTGCCAAAGATATTCCAGCCATGAGAGCAATAGATAAGGAAATTAAAACCAACCTAAATTCGAAGACTAATGCAAAAGATCTAGAGATGTGAGATTTGTGGATCCTTTCCTTTCCTAATCCCTGATAAAAAACCTACATGATCTAAAGGGCTTTCCAAAATATTTGCAACTCTAAAATAAACCCTATTCTATAATACTTCCTCCCAAAAGAGATAGCAGGGTGAACATGAACAAAGGGTAAAGAGTACCTATGAAGTTGAAGCTAGATTAATTTACAACCTCATTCCTGACACATGAGGAACAACCAAATGTCCCCTCTTCCTTGATCATTTTCTTACCCACCTTCCCTTTTACTTAGGATTTGGCATTTATATATAATCAATCCTCAAATAACGAGTACATTGTAACAGCCCCACCCAAAGCCCCAGTTTGCTATGTACTGTAACAGAAAACTCCTACAGACTCTCAATACCAAGCTGAGTCAGGCAGCAAAACTTAAAAGTAGAAAACTAGCAGAGGCTTTTGGCAAGAGCCAAAAATAAGGAAATGCACTTCAGGGCACCCATTAAAAGGATTAAACATGAGCAGATTAGCTAGATGGATAAACTAAAATCCACTTCTTTGGGGTTTGCAAAAGGAGAAAACAACAAGTAAAGAGAGCACAACGGGAAACAAGACAGGCCTGTCCTAGCAGCCAAGAGGCCAGACTCCCACATTCTACAGAGCACAGCAGCCTCAGTGAGGACACACTGCCAGGCTGTGGGGGCCATTCCAGCAAACATGATTCTACAGCTAACACTTGATAAGAAAGAATAAAATCCTACACAACAGTGGGTCTCCACCTTTTCTCTGCCTCTCCCCACCCCCTCCCCCAATACTTCCGAGGGATCTGGTATACTCCCATTAGTAATGGCAGCTCCAGGATGTCAGTCTTAATTGGCTGGAGATGGGGGGTGGGGGTGGGGGGACGGGGAGAGAAAGGGAGGGACACAAAGGACAGAAAACAAGCAAGAAAAAACAGACAGAAAAGACCAAAAAGAATGGAGGGAGGGAGGGAACAGGAAAAGACAGGGAGAGAGGGAACACGAGAAAGCAAAAACAAAACAAAACGAAAAAAAAACATAACGAAACCTCTCCCCCGATCTGCACTAAACCCTGATAGTCTACTCTACCTAAAAGTCCAATACAGCACTTATTCTGGTGTGCACTTTGCATTTGCTTAGCAGCAATGACCTAGGCAGAGAGAGCATAAGCTCAGCTCGGCACTAGTGTACATATCTCTGAGCTCTTCACATAAAGGGCATTTGTAAACTGTCAGCAGCAGTAACAAACATTAGTATCACTTTTTGTTCCAAAGTATATCTCAGGTGGAAAAAATGAGATTTATCACTACTCAGTATATAGTCCATAGAAGTCAACAGTACCAAATTACTCTTCTAAGTAGTATTTTCATCCCTACAATCAATTTAATTAACCAGCAAGCCTTTCACATAGAAAGGAATAAACAGAAATATCATTCCAAAGAAAACAGATAAGAAAAGGTCCGGGAGGAAACACAGGGCTGAAAACATTAAGAAACTTGACCAGACAGAAAAAAAACAAACAAAAAAAGAACACTAAACTAAAAAGAAAAACAAACAAAAAACCTGTCTTAGTATATTTGCAGAAAAGAAATAATAATGGAATTTATCCAACAAGTTCAACTCTTGATGTGTTCCTTCTCAGCAAGATATGATAATAATTCAGGGCAAGTACAAAAAATTATCAAAGTTCTACCTTTGATAGTAATTAATCTCTGTATCTTGGTCTCAATTTCTTCCCCTCCTAAATGAAGATGATACCAATACCCATTTAACCCACCTCAAACACTGCAGCAAGGCACAAGGGAGGTGATAGAGTCCACTGGGAAGTAATATACAAATGGAAAGATTATGAGATGCCCCTCAAAGTCCACATAAATTCCTGGCTTGCCACTTCACCTTAAATCTTCCAAATTAGGACAAAGTCACAGAAGCAGCTTTCTAAAGGGTTTGAGAGGGATAATGAAATGATGTAATGGTTGATCATGAAATCTGCATGTCTCAGATCCCTTTTCACACATTAGGAAACTTTTCCATTACAGACTAAAGGAAAAGGCTGTACATCATTTTACAGGAATTCACCAGTTCTCAGCTATGAGGGTATTTTTATATTCTATCTCTTATCACATGCTTCATACACTAATTCCCCACCTCTGTTAAAATAAATCAGTTTTCCTTGTCATTTCAAACAGAAGATGTTCTGCAATCTCAAGTACCTGATCCAAACAATTTAACACTCCCAAAATGGAAGCTGTCCTGACAACTTTGAAGGGCAGTAAAACAGTCAAGAAAATATATTACAGAGTCAGCAGCCAGAGTTCAAGCCTCAGCTCTATCACCTGTGACCCTGAGCCAGTGACTTGGACAATATAAAACCACAGAACTGGTAAGTGCTATAAAGAAGTGTAGGGTGCTAAGGCAGCACAAAACAGAGGGATATGAACTAGTCGCAAAAGGCAGAGGGGTCTCCCTTGTAAAAGACACTTGAGGTGCCAACAGGAAAGATGAGAATTTATCTAGATGAAGAAGGGTATATCTATTTCATAGAACACTACCTAGGCACAAAAACTCATGTTGTAGATGAATGTTTGTTGACACAGAAAAATGTTTGTTAACACCAAGTATAAAAAGTGCAAAACGCATACCACAAAAGCTACATATAGAATACCACTTGGGTAAAATATACACGTGTGGGCCTTCGCATTGATTATTCCCTCTGCCTGGAAAGCTCAGCTTCCAGATCTTCGCAAGGCTGGCTTCTCATCATCATTCTTGTCTTAGCTCAAATATTACCACTTCAAAGAAGCTTTCCTGAACCACCTGTTTTGGTTCTCTAGAGCTGCATAATAAATCATGGGACAGGAATTCCAGCAGGGCATAGCATAGACAGTTTGTCTGCTGGGGCTGGAACTTCAAGAATAGCTTCTTAAACCTACCCGTCTAGCACCTCAGCTAAAATGACTCTAGCAGTTGGCTGGGGAGTGGCTCAAACAGCTTTACTGGGGTCACAAATATGGAGCTTTCTCATCTCAGGGCCCCTCCCTCTTCTGGAGTAGCACCTCTCCAGCAAGGTTGCAGGACATCTCATAGGACTTCCAAGAGGGCAAAAGTGGAAGCTTCCAGGCCCTTTGAGGCTTAGGCCCAGAACTGTCATGGTAGCACTTCCACCATATTGTATTGGTTAAAGATTCACGATATGGGGACAACACAGGGCACGAAGCGTGGGAACTGGGGTTCACTGGGAGTCACTGATGTAACTGACAACCACACGAAGCAAAGGAGATCCCATCACTCCATCACTATCTGGACAGCCCCTACTTTATTTCCTCACTGTACTCATCACAATCTCAAATCACCATGCTGAAATGACATGTTTCTTATCCGTCTCCCCCATCCCACGTGAGCTCCTTGAGAGAATGGCCTTGTCTGTCTTCTCCTAGCCTGTAACTGGCATTCAACAATTATTTGTTGGATGACTATTTTGTGTTTGTTCTGTGGCATGGATAAAAGACTAAAGTAAGAAGTATCAAAATGTTTACAGTGATTTTCTCTAGGCAGTGAAATCAGTCTTTCTTTGTGATTTTCTGTTTTTTCAAATTTTCTGAATTAAGCATATCTTACTTTTGTAATTGGAGGTAAAGGTGAATTTTCCCTCCTAAAGCCATCCAGTTCTCACTCACACTCTCAAAATCCCAGATCTAATGTTTCCACAGGTAAAAGCAAACCCTCTATTCCAATCAAGAGGTGCCACATTATGAAAGAAGAGAGTGAAACAATGATTACATCTGCCACCGCTTCTAAGTCCCTTCCCAGCTCATTCTAGGCCCCTGAACCAGCCTTCAGCTAGATTCTAATTTCCACTCCATGCCAAGAGAAGGGCACCAGGCCAGGGCTTGGGGGCACGGGTGTTTCACTGTGACCAACTCTGTGACCCACTCATTGCCACACCTTTTCGGTTCCCCTCCTGTCTTCTCCGTTATGTTAGCTTGTACTTCTTTATCAGAGCCAGCTGACCCAAATGCCAATCTGCATGACTTCAGGTGTTAATGTTCTGCTGGATGTCAGTGCCTCCCTTTTATGCTGTCTCTTAGAAGTGAATAATTTTTCTGTAGAGAAATTCTTTCGTGCATTCTGGACTACACACACAAAGTTAAGGGCTTTGTCTGTGTCTTTAAAAACCAAACACACATAATACCCTTAGACAGTCAAATCATATTATACAATGAAAGATTTCAACATTCCGGCACACTGCCAGAGCTTAATGGCCAGTCAGATGCTAAGTAAGGAAATGGGTCTGCATTAAACCTACAAATAAGCCAACAATCAATAGTTCAGTATTACAGGAAAAATTTGATGTGCCCTTTAAATTGCTTCTAGCAACATCCTTCTAACTCAAGCTTGGCTTCAAAAGCAAACAAAACAAAGATGATCAAGAAGGCGCTGAACACAACCTATTTTCACAAGCACAAAGCCTTGGCATTTCAAAACTAAAAGCTGTTCTAGGATTTCACAGAAATCCTCTATAGTGTACCTGTAGGGCAGCAAACTTGAGAAACAATAGGCTGAGCTTCAGACAGTAAATTAAACTGACAGCTCAGCAAGGAGAAAACTATGGCAGAAAAGCAAGCACACGGAGATAAACAGATGAAGACAGTTTGACCTTCCTGCAAAACCCATCTCCCCCCAAAACCAGCAGGAATCTGTATCAAGATTTAGAAAGCATGATCAAGTTTCTCCTCCAATCAACATTATTTTATTACTAAGCTTATGTAAATAAGAACAATGTCCACGACATCCATTCAAAAGCTGCTATACCTTTCTCTGGCACTGTGGGCTTTCTAATTCCTTATTTGCTCTAAATCAGGGGTTCTTCACCTTTTTTGTTCCACGGACCCCTTTGCCAGTCAGGTGAAAACCACCGACTCCTTAGACTAAGTCCACACTATGCTGTGTATTAGTTAACAAATATATCACACTTGCACCAACACGGCCCCATAAGAATAATGGTGTTTTTTTTTGTTTGTTTGTTTTTTAATTTCAATTCAAGCTCATGGACCCCTTGTTAAGAACTCCTGTTCTAAATGAACAATTAATTCTACTTTAATTTCATACTTCCACTATTCTTCCTCCTTCAAATACATCCTGAAAATTCACTCGTTTTCTAAAAGTCTGGGAGTTTAAGCTTGGCATACCTAGCCTCTGTAGGCCTCAGGTTCATCTGTGAGATGGGATTAACAATAGTACCTGCCTTAGATGATTGCTGGGAAGGTTAAATGAGGAAGCCCAGAAAGTGCTTAGCACACTGTCTTGACACAATAATTGTTCAATAAACCTTAACTTTGCCTCTCAATTCTATTTAGGGTAAAACAGAAGATAGGAGTTTGAATTTGTCTTTGATACATGTTTCATGGCACCAGTGGGGATCAATTAAACAAAAGGAAAAAAAAAAAAAACGTAACTAGATTAGTGCTACTCTACTGAGTCTAAGGGCCAGCCCACAGTTTGTTCCATGTCTACAACAGGTAAGTACAAACATTGAGAATAAGCATTTAGAAACTTTATAGCAATCTGATTGAACAGTTATATGTCTGTTGAATCTAATAAAAAAAATTAGGGCTTGTATTTGCATGGCTTTTATTTCACTTTTTCCTCAGTAATTCATTTTTATTGTATTTTGTGTAAGTATCTCTGTGACAGGTAGGAAATTAAACACACACACACATATACACAAATGGTTTGAGAAGCACTGATTCAGTGAGTGCCTTTTCAATGCACAACATCCAGCACCGTATTCCTTCAACCCTAAGACAGTTTGGGAGTTCATCACAGAACCAAAAGCTACCATGAATGCCTGTAAATCTTTGGATCTGCCAGGCCCTGCTCATTTAGAAAGGGATCTTACTGAGACAAACTGACATTCAAATCATGGATAAGAGAGAACCTCATAAACACCCTTCTGAGAGGGGAGAGTACTCCCAGAAAACATCACACCACTGCATTTTGGTACCTTGAGCAAATCAAGCATATCACAAGCATCCATGTTTGTTTCTACCTGTCCCCAGGCAACAAGCAGCATTTTAAAATAGACTTTTTTTTTTTTTTTTTTTTTTTTTTAAAGAAAAGGGAAGAGTGGAGGAAACACTCCCCCATATCCTTTTGCTCAGGCCATTTAAAGAAATTTACCAAATCAGGTGGTAACAATAAAAATTAACCTGCAAATTCACATTCTCACATTCTGCTGACCTAATCCTCCCTTTGTTTTACAAATTAAATGAAAGGCCCAGTCCTGGTGTAAATATGTTTTATAAGACAAGGGTTCTTTCTGTACAATTTCTTAGAAGCTGTGTCATGCCCAGTCCGGCTCAGCAAATTCTGCTGCAGTGCTTCAAGTGCTGCAGTTTTCTGAAAGGCACAGGCAGGATTTTGCTGATGGCATCTTAGCCTCACAGCCACTTCACAGTGCAAAGCAAGGACTCATCCTTCTGTCCTCCAAGATAATTAAAGTGGCACACGTACTGCTGCTGATCGTTAGTTTGCAGACCAGTAACTGAGAATAAAGGGCCTTAGCCCTAGCTAGGCTGCCAGGAACCTGACCGTGGGGGCCCCCTCAACCTCTCCATATCTGAAGTGTAAGATGGTAGACGAGCATCTGGGAAACAGGAAAAGGCTAAATGGAAAGAAATATACGTTTTTTTCCAATAGCTCTATAGCAAAAGAAAATTCTAAGTCTAGGTCTTTGTCAGTAGAGGATGTTACCTACTTTGCCTCTCAGATTCTTTTCCTGGTCCCCAACAAATAAACAAAAAGAAACAAAACAGTTTCTCCAGTCTCTCTCAGTTCCTTCACAAAATGTGTTTTAGTGGTGAAACCGGTAACCTGGGCCCCAGGCCTGAAAAGCTTTGGATAGAATATTCCAAAAACGGAAATAAGAGAACACAGAGTACTGTGGCAAGCAGATCAAAGTGGCACACTGGGTCAAGGAATGATGGACTGGTCTACAGTAATGCTTTCAATATTCAAAGAGGTTTTAACCCCCATTTATATCACATACAATCCAGTATCAAATGGTTCAGCAGATAAAAGACATGCTCATTTCTTTTCCTGAAACCAACCAATTTAACATTGCCAGACTAAAAATGACAATATGTTTCCCATCTACAGAATGCTAGGGCATCAATAGATATTGGCAGACTAAGAGATGGCTCATCAAAGAGGGATGGGAAGATTCAGCTCCAGTTTAAAGCACCATGACCTGGCCAATATTTGAAATGCTCTATTAAAATGCTAAGATAAATATTTTAGCCATGGGCTTGATTTAAAAAATACTCTTACAGAACCATTCCAACTTCTTTCTTTTTTCTTCAAGTTGGTAATTGATATTCCCTTGCTCACTACAGGATATAAGAAATTTCTGAGAAGACAAAAGCCTGTCATTTCCTGCTTGCTCAGAAAGCATTCAGCATCCATTTACTTGCTTGTTCGGAAAGCCCTGCATTCAGGAGTTAAGTATGAATGGATAAATAAGAAGGCTGAAATCTTTTATCCTTGGCTCACATAAAAAAAGCAGTTTTTCACGTTTTTCACAGACGATGCCTTTAATACCCATTTTTATTCCAAAGTTATCATTTTTAATTTCATTCAAAGGATATTTCCATGTAATTGCAAACTTTCTCACCAGACCACAATGCCTACCCTTTTCCCTTATCATGAACAGGCAGAAAAAGTAAATCATTTCAGTAATTACCACAGCAATCACAATTAGGCTACGTACTTATAAACACAAAACAGGATGGCACATTAGCTTTGCCTCTGTGAAGGTACTATTTTACAGGTTTATTGTTTTTTACCAGCTCTGAGATTTACACTGGGTCAGGGTTTAGTGACAAAAAACAGCAAATATGTCTATTAAGCAGGGGTAATGTAGACACCTGCCATGTTCACCAGGGAAAGAGTCGGGCACAACTGTCCTTGAATCAGAATACAGGGCACCGTGAAAAGTGTGTCTTTCTCCACATGCAGTACAGCCACTACACCTGAATCTTGGCCTAGAATGTACCTGGTATTCCTGTTTTAACAGGCTTTGAATCCAGTGATCATCAGATTCATTTGCTAGTGAACCCAAGAGTATTAATTATAGACTGTTTAAAGTCCAGGCAAGGCAGCTGCTATAAGCTGGGAAAGGACAAGATTCAAGTACCCATTAAAGTCCTGTAAAAAACTCAAAAGAAACATCACTGTGAACTTCCCATTGACTCTCTAAGGGGCAAGCAGAATGTAACAAAGGAGATCAATAAACACAAATGCTTAATGAAAAACCTTAACGCTGTTAGATTCCATGGAATAGTCTCTTATGTTTTTATATTATGTGAAAACATTTAAAGAGCAAAATCTTATTCCTTCAGGGTCCATCAATTCAAAATTTCTGATCATTGAAGTTGAGCTAGTCTGGGCTAACACCATTACGTGCAGAAGAGCCTTCACAAGCAAATTAAGAGCATAAACAAGATGGAAGATAGATATTTTTTGCTGACTTAAACCATTTCTCAGAATTGCTATAAAACTTATAAGTATGCAAATAGAACTCTTACAAATGAACATCATCTCTGCCACAGATTTACTAAAGCAGCTCAGGTAAGATCTCTCCTTAAGTCTCAAGCTTAGCAGTTTCAATTTCTAAAAACAGATGAAAATGACAACTGTATTTCTTTAAAAGTAGTCCTAAAATTAAGATATATATTGTTTACCCATTCAGACTGCACTTTCCTTCAACTATTCAAAGTATGGAAATTTTTCTGTACCTTTTCCTCAGTATTAATATTTTGCTGGTAATATTCCCAAAGAGCTGCTAATATAGATCACTATCATTCTAGGCAAATCTGACCCTCTTTCCAACTGCCACAGTCTGCCTGGAACCTATTCCCCACCAACAACTTGCCAGTACTACAAACAATTAGCGAGCAACACAACCATTTTTCCCTTTAGTTGTTATATAAAGCTGCATTTAAGCAGCAGTATCTTAATTCTGAAGAAATAAAATTAATAGATAAACTACAAAATAATAATTTAGGTGATAAGGGGTTATAGCACCGGTGATTCATTTTTATACTTACCAAAGCCATTTTGTTTCTTCTATTTAAAAGATAAGCTCAAAGTGGTTTGAGTATACTCTATGTTTCTAAGGCCAAGGACAGAAAAAGGAAGGAAATAATGAATATTTTATTATAGTTATGGTATGGAAAGCAAATCAAATTTTTAGAAAGTCAATTATCATTGCAACATTAGTCTTACAAGTAACAGATCAGTTTTCCCGACTCTAAATTTCTTACAGTTATCCTCTATTCATCTGGAGATTTGGGTACCTTATGAAGACCTTCAGAATAGGGTCTTTTTTTTTTTTTTGGGTAGAAGGCTAAATTTTCACTTATCTAAGATTAGAATTGGCTGCTAAGTAAATTTCAACAGCATAATCTGGATTCTTGTTACTTTGTGGGGGAACATTTAGGTAAGTTTTTTTGTTTTTTTGTTTGTTTTTCCTAAGCAGTAAAGCCAATAAGCACTATATCTGGAAGCTGTGAGGAGAAGAGATCTGAGAAGACTATGGAATAGGTCACATCTAAGGAAAACCTTAGCCTTAGATTCAAATTAGGGCTTGGACATTCCATAGGTGCTATTCCAGGTTAAAGAAAGATGGTGAGCAAAGGCCTAGAGAATAAAAGAAAAAGGGTTAGGCAACCTGGCTGACTGAAACACAGGTGTTTATGTGTGTATAAATATGTGTGTACACACACACACACACACACACAATGTAGCTCTTCTTACCTTTGGAAAAATGTCACAATTTGATCTACCTATATTATCCTAAAGAAAATTTAGTACTTTAAAAAGCAAACTGTTTCTAGTTGAAAAATGTTCCTACAAAAATCTCTCAAACACATTACAGATTGTTAGCCTATCTAGACAAAGTAACAGCCATTGAACTCTGGGATCAGACATGGGTAGACAGCCTTATTTCCCAGAGGTCTAGGTCTAAGAGAGGATCTTAAGTATAAAATCAGATACTTATTTATCTTAGTTTGCCAGGGCTGCTATGACAAATACCACAAACTGGTAGGCCTAAAGAACTGAAATTTACTCTCACAGTTTTGGAAGCTACCAGTCTAAAATCAAGAGTTAACAGGCCATGCTTTATCCCTGGAGTCTATAGCATTCTGGAGCTAGCTTGCTGCAATTCTTGGGGCTCCTCAGCTTGCATCTCTGCCTCCATCACATGACAATCTATCTTTTTGGTCTCTTCCTGTGGCTCTCTCTTGATAGCTAGAAAATATACTTATTAAAATCTCTTCACTTAAGGAGCTCTGAAAATTCTAATACACTAATTGAGCTGATTTTTAATTCATTTAATTTTAGAAGTTTACTCTTTGTACTTAGTTTCCTGAAGGTATTAACCAGACCTTCTCAGTTTTGCTTACAGGAATAAGATAATGCCTCAAAGCAAAACCAGAGAGAATGGTGTTAGGAGTACTTTATGACTCAGTAAATCTGTAACTTTACTCAGAGACAAAAAGCTTTATATCTTTGAGTGGTTGGCTGAGAAAGGGAGTCATGAAAACCTTGTACCTGCAGAGCAATATCTAAACTGTGGTTTACTATCTGCTGAAACCAAGGACAAGCTTGATGTGCTTTAAACAATGCAGGACTGAGAAATTGCATGTACCCTTCTCACAAGACCCCTGGGAGCATCAACTTTGTGTTTTTTTCTTGTTTTTTTTTAAAACTTGTTTTTCTTATCCCCTACCCCTTTTCTTTACCTATAAAAACCCTAGCTTCCATTCTCACTTTGAATTGGTTTGGGGAAGATTCCTCCAGTTCCTTGCTTGTGCACTCACAATAAATCACTTTCTCACTGAGAAATGTATTTCTCCTTTGTGGCGCCAGTTTGGGCAGGCCCTTCTAATGGAAATAGTCATGCTTACAGTAACACTCTGACTTCTCTGACTGTATGCGAATTTCCTCTTTCTATATTTAATATAGGCCTCCAGGCATGTGGATTAAGGCCCACTTTGATTCAATCTGGCTTCATCTAAATAGGATCTTCAAAGACCCTATTCACAAATGAGTCCACACCCTGACTCACCTTAACATATTCAAAGATACTATTTATAAATGGGTCCACATCCACAGGAATGTGGATTAAGATTTGGACATGTCTTTTTGGGGGGTACATCATTCAATCCCCAACACTGGTCAAGGTTTGCAATCACTGAAATGACTAGCGAGAGATGCCTAATCCCAACACTCTATGTGACTGAAATGGTGTTAGATCAGAAGCTGTTTCATTAATTACATTAAAACTTCTGACGCTAAAAGAATAGTGGGTTGAACTATTTCCTCCAAAAAGGTATGTCCAAGTCCTAATCCCCAGTGCCTGTGTCTACAACTTTATTTGGAAATAGGATCTTTGCAAATGTAATTAAGTTAAGATCCTCAAATAAGACTATCTTAGATTTTAGCCCCAAATCTAGTGACTGGTGTCCTCAAAATAAAAAAGGAGAGGGAGACTTGACACACACAGGGAAAAAGGCTACATGAAGATAGAGGCAGAGACTGGAAGTATGCTTCCACAAGCCAAGGAGCCACCAGAAGCGAAAAGAAGCAAGGAAGGCTTCACCCCTTAGAGCCTTCGGAAGGAGTGTGGCTCTGCTGACACCTTGATTTCATATTTCTCGTCCCCAGAACTGTGAGGGAATAAAAAAAAAAATTTTTTTTTTTTTTAAATTAAATTATTTACTTTATCCATTTTAACCCCCCCTTCCACATTTGCTGTTTTTGTGTCCATTCGCTGGGCAATTCTCTGTATCTGTTTCCTGCCATCTCTTCTCATCCTCCTCCTCCAGTCTTCACCAGGATTCGATCTTGGAGACCTCCGATGTAGGAGAGAGGTGTTTTGCCACCTGCGCCACCTCGGTTTCTGGCTTTCAGAGCTTTCGGAGCATCTCGTCTTGTCTCTCCCCTGTTACATCATCATCTTGCTGCATGGCTCCTAGGGCCTGGCGGCTCACCGGCACACAGAGCCTGGCAACCCATGCGCCTTCTATATATATATTTTTCATTTTTACCGGGAGGTCCAGGGGATCGAACGCAGGTCCCTCCATATGGCAGACAGACGCCCAACCATTTGAGCCACATCCGCCCCCCAATTCTTATTGTATTAAACCACAAGTTTGTGGTAATTTGTTGCAGCGACTCTACAAAATACATACAGTAAGTTTAACAACAATATTATTGCTTTGGTCTAACGCCATTTGGAAATATTATCATCTCATGCTGGGAAACTGCAGCCCCCATTTTTATGGCCAACTCAGGCTATTTCTGCACAGCCGTCTTGAAATATATAGGCAATCTAGTGGAAAACCCCAGAATCTAACTGAACTGTATAAACTTGTACTTCATTATTACATAATACACATTACCCATGGTACATTAGGTCTGTTCAGAAGACAGTAAAGATGTACAATCGGCCCTCAAATTTTTTTTTTCCAAAGACAGAAGTTAGCAAGTGGATCTCTATGAGAGGACTTGTGCTCCAAAGCACCACAAAGTCACTTAGAGTAGATCAGTGCAGTCATTTTGGTATCATGTCCTGTTAACAGATATTGCTATTTATCTCTACTATACAAATTTGTAGGCATTCTTTATGACTATTTCCACAAATCAAAATCAATAAAACATTTTTTTAAAAATCTACTAGCATCATGCATATGTATCTTTAAATGGATTTTTTAATATGTTAGTTTTGCTGGCCACAGAAAATTTTTAAAAATGCATTCTCAATGAATATCAACATCATTGATTATGACAAACAACAAAACAGAAACAACAAAAAAACCATTTTAATTTCAACTTCCATTAGAAACAGAGGGAAATATAATTATCAATGTTTACCAAATAAAAAAGGACAATCTGTACATGGGAAAATGCCTTTTCAAACTTATAAGTAATGCAAACAACGCCTAGTACAAAGTCCAGGGCAACATCTGTTAAAGGATGCATCAGCATTTCCTTTTAGAACAGCACTTTAAAGGTGTTATAAATTGATATAATAAATTCACCCTGATAGATACTCAGCACATGGGTCCATTCTCATTTTAAAAAGTGCACTGTTCAAAACACAAAAGTTCATTTAGAAAAGTCTATTGGAGCCCTGTATGTGCATTATAATCTCAATAACACTGTTAAAATAAATTGGGGGGAAAAAAAAGTCCATCAGATAGTATATCTGGCTTTCCTGAAAACAAATCACAGAAAATGTCCACATTTACTCTTCTTAGATAATCAACCATTGATGGGAAACTAGTACCTTTTCCAGCATTTTTAGGATTAAAAAGGAGGGTCACCAGATATAGACCCTCACATCTCTGGTCAAGTGATTTTTGACGCGGAAGTCAAACCCACCCAGCTGTGTCAGAATAGCCTATTCAACAAAACATGCTGGGAGAATTGGATATCCATATCCAAAAGAAAGAAGGAGGACCCCAATCTCACACTTTATGTAAAAATTAACTCAAAATGGATCAAAAACCTAAATAGAAAAGCTAGAACCATAAAACTCCTTCAAGAAAATATAGGGAAACGTCTTCAAGATCTTGTGGTAGGTGGTAGTTTCTTAAACCTTACACCCAAAGCATGAACAATGAAAGACAAAAAAAAAAAAAAAAAAAAAAAAAATCAATAAATGCAACCTCCTCAAAATTAGACACTTTTGTGCTTCAAATGACTTTGCTAAGAAAGTGAAAAGGGAGAAAATATTTGGAAACCACATATCCGATAAGGGTTTGACTTCCATGTTATATAAAAAGATCATATAATAACAACAAAAATCTCCTTGCATCTTATAGCAAAAAAAAAGACAAGCAACCCAATTAAAATATGGGCAAGACTTGAACAGACATTTCTTCAAAGAGGAAATATAAATGGCCAAAAAAAAAACACACGAAAAAATGCTCAACATCACGAGCTATTAGGGAGTTGCATATTGAAACTACAATGAAATATCACTTCACGCCTTACAGAATGGGAATGGCCATTATTTAAAAAACAGAAAGCTACAAACACTGGTAAGGATGCAGAGAAACTGGAACACTCCTTCACTGTTTGTGGGAATGTAAAACAGTGCAGTCTCTGTGGAAGACAGTTTGGCAGTTCCTCAGGAAGCTAAATATTGATCTGCTGTATGACCCAGCAAGCCTGTTACTAAGAATATATTCAGAAGAACTGAAAGCAAGGATGTGAACAGATATTTGCACACCGATTTTCATACTGGCATTATTTAATTGCTAAAAGATGCAAACAACCCAAGTGTCCGTCACCTAATGAATGGATAAACAAAATGTGGTACATACATACAATGAAATACTATTCAGCTATAAGAAGAAATGAAGTTGGCATGCATATGACAACATGGATGGACCTTGAGGACACTATGTTGAGTGAAATAAGCCAGACACAAAAGGACAAATATTGCAGGGTCTCACTAATATGACTAAATACGATGAGTTAAACTACAGAGTATAGGTGACTAGGAGACAGAATATTGGAGCTGATACTGAATGTATATAGAATGTTTAATAAGGTTGATTTTTCAAATGTGTGAAAATGAATAAAGTTGATAACACATTATTATTAAGTATAACTAACACTGTTGATTCATAAATGTGATTGTGGCTGAAAGGGGTAGTCTAGGGAGGTTAATGTCAATTGAAAGAAAGCTAAAGGATAATCTATGGACTGTATATCATAATGGTTTTGGTGGTAGATGAGGATTGTGGTTAATAGTACAAATACAAGAATGTTCCTCTATTACAAGGTATTAAGTATATGGTGACATGTGGGAAAATACAACTAATGTGAGTTATAGACTATAGTTAACAGTAATAATGTAATATTTTTGCATCAATGGCAAAGAAGGCAAAAAAAAAAAATTGTATACTTATTTTGGTAATATGCTGGAAAAGTATACACCCAAATGCTAACAGTGATTGTCTTAGGATGGTGATATTACGGGTGACATGTTTTCCTTCCTAATTTTCCAAATTTTTAATAATGTCAGTATATTATTTTTATAATGGGAAGGTTTTTAATTTAAGTAAAACAAACAAACAAAAACCTCTTGGAAGTAAAATTGGAACCATATGCCATTATGATGAGAATATTCAGAACCAAAACCACCAGGACACATAGCCTGACTTATGGTTTAACCCAGGACAGAGTTTAAAACTGGAATTATTCCCACAAATTTAGGACATATATATATATATATTTGCAGCTAAACTGATAATGATGGCGGTAAACCAAAAGTGAATCTGGTGACAGGCTTTATCTGCGGGAATTCCTCCAAACCTATGTTGGTGTTGACTCAAGGCCCCCCACAGTGCCATAACCCAGGGTAATGCAAGCTGTCAGGGAACCAAGGAAAGTTGATACCACCAATATGGCTAAAAACAGCAAGTCTTTTCTGCAGTTCTCACGCCCAGGAAACTTCTCTGTAGGTAGTGTCATCACTCTATTCAAAGGCAAGTCTGTGGACAGTCCCAAATAACATTAAGACTGCTATAAAAGCATTACAACGTCTGACCATGATTTAGAAGCTTTTCCTCAGAGTTCAGATGACCCCACTCTGCTATTTCCCCCCTCTCCCAGGACAGTAACTTTGGCTCTGCTGGGAGAAAAGCCCTCCCCTTCCTCTTAGGCCCTGCATTCAGCAGTATGTCTGGGATTCTGCACTGGAGAACAGGCCAGATGCTTGGTGTTATTGTTGCTTTCTATTATCATTACTGCTGTTTCCTTCTCACTGCTATTACATAAACTCTGAATTAAATTATAATAGAAAGATAAAAAAAAAAAAAAAAAAAGACAATACTCTCCCATGATATTTAAGAAATATGTTGTTATTGTAGGTATCAGTGGTGAAATAGTTCTAAAATTCTGTATCATCAGCCTGAAAATTCATATAAAACTATATAGCACATTAAAAATTTTATGGAGTTTTGAATTATATGGCACAGTAAAGTTTTAGTTAACTTATGTGAAAAGACATTTTTGGTATGTAAATAAAAATGCAATGGGAAGAACCTGTCAGAAAGTAAAGTATGTAAATTAAATAAAAGGTATGGCAGTTACACTTTTTATATAAATAACTGTGTTGAGCTTTATGCATATTACAATATATTCAGACACATAGCTTTTGCAAAAATAAATTCATTGCTCCTGTCCAAAGAATGTATTAAAACAATTTATTTTATAAAATTTGGATAGATAGAATAAGAAATGTAACAGCCATCCATGGAAAATAAATATAAAAATAATTCAAGCTCCATCTACTTTATGTTAGTAATGAGATGTACTTCATTCAAATTCCTTTCAATTGAAACAGTGCTAAGGAAGCAAAACCCATGATTCTGTGGGAAGTGATTTCTAATCTTTGTGATAATATACCGATATATTACAATTATTTACAATTAACTAAGAGTTAATTTCAATAGTATAATATATTTCTTTCAAAAATGTCAGCTTGTATTGATGAAACAAACTAAGAATAAAACATTTTTACTTGGGGGTGGGGTGGGAAGGAGGGTCACTCCTTGCTAAGGGTGCTAGCTTGCTTGGCTCTTACACTTGCCTGCCAAACAAGAAGACAGGCAAGGACATTATACTACTATATGTTAAGGAAGTTTAAGCCACACAACACAATTTAAAACACTCCAATCCTGTAAATAAACTAGAGCCATCTCAAATCAGGCCAAGCCTTAGCCCTTGAGACCAAAGCTAAGCCTTCTTTTAAGCCTTTTGTCCATAGATGACTCATTTCAAAACTAGCAAGTAGGAAGCCGATGTGACTCAGTGGTTGAGCACTGGCTTCCCACATATGAGGTCCCAGTACCTCAAAAAAAAAAAAAAAAGAAAACTAGCAAGACCTTCCACAACATTGCAAGGTGTTGATAATAGGGTGGTATATGGGAATGCTGTATTTTATGCATGATTGTGGTAAACCCACAACTTCTCTAATAAAAACAAAACTAAACAAACAAACAACAACAAAACTAGTAAGTCCTGAACCTTTACTTCAGATCTAAATGATCAGTTCCCAATTAATCAGAAGTTATCTTGGATTGACCATTTGCATTTTTTGAAGCTAAAGATTTCCCAGTGGAATAAGACCACAACTCTTAGCAATGCCTATTCCAAATTAAGAAATTCACTTTGATCTAACTTTGCATGCATGCTAGGAAGCCATCTAATTGGGGAATTGAAGCAGGGTGTTCTTACATCAAATAGAGGGCTAGCATAGGCGATCACTGTAACTAATACATTTATAAACCTATCATGAATATCTTAAAGTAAAACTGGAATACCACATTAGTGGAATGCATGAAATTTATCACTAAATGTTGCTGAATATTCCAAATACATATTTCAAGTATGACAAAGAAATTTTAAAAGCAGCTAATCTTTAAAATAATTAGCTTCTTTGGTATTTTTAATAGTAAAACAAAACTAAACAACCTTTCAGCAAATGTCATTACTTTCCAAACTAATAAGACTACTCCCCAAAATATACAGTGATTATTCAAATTATTTGAGCCCTGTCCTACTCACTCCATATCCGATCCCTGTTAAAAGTTTTTGGTGGAGGGACTTCCGGGAAGATGGTGGAATAGTAAGACACGGGAATCTACTCCAGAAAAATAGCTAGAGGACAATCTTAAAAAGCCCCAAAAAAGATCTTCTAGGGTTTAGGACAGCAGATGAAGGCTGCACACCACCCAGAGGAGAGAGGGACAGAAGACTGAAATCGCGATGACAGAACCGTGGGTTGGAAAGTAGCAGCTCCTGCTGCTGCCGGCACCCTCCCCCACACTCTTCAGAATTCTCCAGCCTCTGGGCCTGCGACCACAGACAAAGGGGGCTTCAGGGATCTGCCACTCATGGAAAGGGGAGAGAGAGGGACACAGCCTTAGGCTGACTCTGCGGAGCCCCAGGGACCCTTCCACATAGCGGTTTGCCCTGGGAGCCTAGGGAGGACTGGAGAAATCCGACCCTCGCAACCTCCCTCTCTTTTAGCCTGGACTAATTATTGAGGACACCACGGGAGAGAGGAGAGAGAGCCTGGGGCTGACCCTGCTTTTGACTCCCAGGTTTGGTCTGCCCTGTCCAGAGAGCTCTTCCAGGCTGGGTGGGGCTGCACCATTGTTGGCCTTGGAGCCTGCAAGGGGCTAAAGATATACAAACCTCCCAATCTCCTCCTCTACTAACAGGGGCCGATTGTTGAGGATTCAGAAGGGAGTGGAAATATTTCCTAGCTGGGAAAAGGGGGGGCACTACGAGAGAAGTCTGGAGAACTGTCTCAGAAAGTTTGAATCACAGGGCTCTTAGCCCCCAGACAGGAAGCTCTATCACATTGATCTGGCCTGTGTCACAACAAATACGCTCCGACCAGGCATTGAATTGAGAGCTGCCAACAAGCGCCATCTCCTGGCAGACCAAGGAAGTGCACATAAGAAAATTAATAAGTAAGAGAGTCTTTTCCTGGCCTCTATACCCTCCCTGCCCAAGGCCCTAGGAAACGACTCTACAACCAATTACTGGGTCCAGTGCCCAGTTTTGAGCAACCAGCAGAACAATCTTAACAATCCAGGTTGAGCCAAAAATCAAAGAGCTGTGGTAACTCACAGCCTCCTGCCATTAAATCCCTACAAGACAGAAAGAGATTGGGCATCTGAGTAAACCACATCCTAACCAGATGCCTAAACACCAGCAAAAAATTACGAGCCATACTAAAAAAATAGAAGACATGGCCCAAGAAAAGGAATACATCAAAGTCCCAGAAGAGATGCAGAATTTGAGTGAACTAATCAATGAGATGAGCCCAAATTTCCAAAATCAAATTAATGAGATGAAAAACAATATAGTTAAAGAGATAAATGACATCAAGAAGACATTGAGAGGGGGACAGATGTGGCTCAAATGGTTGGGCGTCCATCTCCCATATGGAGGGACCTGGGTTTGATCCCCGGGGAAAAAAAAAAAAAAGAAGACATTGAGAGAACACAAAGAAGAATTTGGAATCCTGAACAGAAAAGTAACAGAGTTCATGGGAATGAAAGACACAATAGGTGAGGTCAAAAACACATTTGAGGCATACAACAGCAGACACGAAATGACAGAAGAAAGAATAAGTGATACCGAAGACAGAGCAGCTAAAATTGAAGACAGAAAAGAACAGAGAGAGAAAAGAATGGAAAAAATTGAGCAGGGGCTCAGAGAGTTGAATGACAACACAAAATGCAACAACATACGTGTCATGGGAGTTCCACAAGGGGAAGAGAAGGGAAAAGGGGCAGAAAGAGTATTTGAGGAAATAATATCTGAAAATTTTCCAACTCTCACAAAAGAAATAAACTTACATGTCCAAGAAGCACACTGTACCCCAATCAGAATAAATCCAAACAGACCTATGCCAAGACATATACTACTCAGAATGTCAAATATCAAAGATAAAGAGAAAATTCTCAGAGCAGCAAGGGAGAAGCAAACGATCACGTACAAGGGATGTACAGTAAGACCTAGTGCAGATTTCTCTTCAGAAACCATGGAGGTGAGAAGACAGTGGTATGATACAATTAAGAAACTGAAAGAGAAAAACTGCCAGCCGAGAATTCTTTATCCAGCAAAACTGTCCTTCAAATATGAAGGTGAGTATAAAATATTCACAAACAAACAGAAACTAAGAGAGTTTGCAAAAAAGAATCCACCTTTGCAGGAAATATTAAAGGAAGCCTTAGAACCTTAAAGAAAAAGACAGGAGAGAGAGGCTTGGAGGAGAGTATAGAAGAAAGAATAGCAGAAAGTATAACCAAAAGAGTAAAAAGATAGACAAAAAAAAGATGACATATGAAAACCAAAGAATAAAATGGAGGAAGTAAATAGTGCATTTACAGTAATATCATTGAATGTGAATGGATTAAACTCCCCAATCAAAAGATACAGGCTGATAGAATGGATAAAAAAACATGAGGCATCCATATGCTGCTTACAAAAAACTCACCTCAGACCCAGGGATACAAACCGGCTGAAAGTGAAAGGTTGGAAAAAGATACTCCACGCGAATAGTAACCAGAAAAGAGCAGGGCTAGCTATACTAATATCAGACAAAACAGACTTTAAATGCAAAAAAGTTATAAGAGATACAGAAGGCCATTATGTATTAGTAAAAGGGACGATCTACCAGGAAGATATAACAGTCATAAGTATCTACGCACCTCACCCAGATGCCCCAAAATATATGAGACATACTCTGGCAAAACTGAAGGGAGAAATAGACATTTCTACAATAATCGTTGGAGACTTCAACACCCCACGTACATCATTAGATAAAACAACTAGACAGAAGATCAACAAGGAAACAGAGAACTTGAACAATATGATAAACAAGTTAGACCTAACAGACATATACAGAACACTGCATCCAAACTCAGCGGGTTGTACATTCTTCTCAAGTGTCCATGGATCTTTCTCCAGGATAGATTGCATGTTAGGTCACAATGAAGCTCTCAATAAATATAAAAAGATTGAAATTATACAAAGCACCTTCTCAGATCATAATGGAATGAAACTAGAAATCAATAACAGACAGCAAAAAAGTACATTTGCAAATGTGTGGAGACTGAACAACACACTCCTAAATATTCAGTGGGTCAAAGAAGAAATTGCAAGTGAAATCAGTAAATATGTTGAGACAAATGAAAATGAGAACACAACATATCAAAACTTATGGGATACAGCAAAGGCAGTCTTGAGAGGGAAATGTATAGCCCTAAATGCCTATATTAAGAAAGAAGAAAGAGCTAAACTCAAAGATTTAACCGAACAACTGGAGAAACTAGAAAAAGAACAGCAAACCAATCCCAAAGCAAGCAGAAGGAAAGAAATAATAAAGATTAGAGCAGAAATAAATGAAAATGAGAACAGAAAAACAACAGAGAAAATCAACAAAACCAAAAGCTGGTTCTTTGAGAAGATCAATAAAATTGACAAACCCCTCGCTAGACTAACAAAGAAAAAAAGAGAGAAGATGCAAATGAATACAATCAGAAATGAAAGGGGGGAAGTTACAAATGACCTCACAGAAATAAAAAGAATCATAAGAGGATATTATGAGAAACTATATGCCAACAAACTAGACAACCTAGATGAAATGCACAAATTTCTAGAAACACTCAACCAACCTACACTAACGCTACAAGAAATATAAGAACTTAACAAACCAATCACAATTAAGAAGATTGAATCCATCATGAAATATCTCCCAGCAAAGAAAAGTCCAGGACCAGATGGCTTCACAGGTAAATTTTACCAAGCATTTCAAACAGAATTAACGCCAATCCTGTTTAAACTCTTCCAAAAAATTGAAGAGGAGGGAAAATTACCCAACACATTTTATGAAGCCAACATCACCCTAATACCAAAGCCAGACAAAGATTCTACAAGAAAAGAAAATTACAGACCAATCTCTCTAATGAACATAGATGCGAAAATTCTCAACAAAATACTTGCAAATCGAATCCAACAGCATATCAAAAGACATACATCACGACCAAGTGGGATTTATTCCTGGTATGCAAGGCTGGTTCAACATAAGAAAATCAATCAATGTAATACACCACATTAACAAATTGAAGGAAAAAAACCACATGATCATCTCAATAGATGCAGAAAAGGCATTTTACAAAATCCAACATCCTTTTTTGATAAAAACACTTCAAAAGATAGGAATAAAAGGGAAATTCCTCAACTGATAAAAGGCATATATGAAAAACACACAGCCAACATCATACTCAATGGGGAAAGGCTGAAAGCTTTCCCTCTAAGATCGGGAACAAGACAAGGATGCCCACTATCACCAATGTTATTCAACATTGTACTAGAAGTTCTAGCTATGGCAATTAAACAATAAAAAAAATTAAAGGCATCCAAATAGGAAAAGAGGAAGTAAAACTCTCACTGTTTGCGAATGACATGATCCTGTACTTAGAAAACCCTGAAGTATCCACAACAAAGCTACTTGAACTAATAAATGAGTTCAGCAAAGTGGCAGGATACAAGATCAACATGCAAAAATCAGTAATGCTTTTGTACACTAGTACTGAACAACCTGTGGAGGAATTCAGGGGGAAAATTCCATTTTCAATAGCAACAAAAAAGACTCAAATACCTAGTAGTTAATTTAACCAAAGAAGGACAGGACCTATATGCAGAAAACCACAAAACAATGCTAAAAGAAATTAAAAAGACCTAAACAAATGGAAAGACATTCCGTGCTCATGGATTGGAAGAATAAATATCGTGAAGATGTCAATCTTGCCCAAACTGATTTACAGATTCAATGCAATACCAATCAAAATCCCAACAGCTTGGGGGTCGGATGTGGCTCAACTGGTTGGGCGTCTGTCTCCCATATGGAGGGACCCAGGTTCGATCCCTGGGACCTCCCGGTAAAAAAAAAAAAAAATAAATAAATAAATAAAAAACCCTGCTTCCTCTGTCCTTTACCTTGCAAAAAAAAAAAAAAAAAATCCCAACAGCTTACTTTGCAGAATTAGAGAAAGCAATTACTCAAATTCATCTGGAAGGGTAAATGCACCCAAATAGCCAAAAGCATTCTAAAAAAGAAGAGCAACGTGTGAGGAATTTCACTGCCTGAACTTGAAACATATTACAAAGCTAGAGTGGTCAAAACAGCATGGTACTGGCATAAAGATAGACACATCGATCAGTGGAATGTAATTGAGAACCCAGAAATATACCCTCACCTATACAGTCAACTGGTTTTTGACAAACCTACCAAGCCCACGCTGATGGGAAAAAACAGTCTCTTCAACAAATGGTGTTGGAGATAACTGGATATCTACAACCAAAAGAATCTATCTCACCCCCTATACAAGAATCAACTCAAAATGGATCAAAGATATAAATACAAAAGCCAGGACCATAAAACTACTAGAAGAAAATGTAGGGAAACATCTTTAAGACCTTGTAGTAGGTGGTGGTTTCTTGGACCTTACAGCCAAAGCACGTGCAACGAAAGAAAAAATAGATAAATGGGACCTCCTCAAAATTAAACACTTTTGCACCTCACAGGACTTCGTCAGAAGGGTGAAAAGGCAGCCAACTCAATGGGAAAAAATATTTGGAAATCACATATCTGATAAGGGTTTAATATCCAGGATATATAAAGAGATGTTACAACTCAACAATAAAAAGACAAACGACCCAATTAAAAAAATGGGTGAAAGACTTGAATAGATATTTCTCCAAAGAAGAAATACAAATTGCAAAAAAAACACATGAAGAAATGCTCAACATCACTCATGATTAGGGAAATGCAAATCAAAACTACAATGAGATATCATTTCACACCTATCAGAATGGCCACTATTAAAAAGACAGAGAACTACAAGTGTTGGAGAGGATGTGGAGAGATAGGAACAATTCTTCACTGTTGGTGGGAATGCAGAATGGTACAGCCACTATGGAGGACTGTTTGGCAGTTCCTAAAGAGGTTGAATATAGACTTGCCACGTCTATATTGCCACCCAGCAATACCACTACTGGGTATATACCCAGAAGAACTGAGAGCAGTGACACAAACGGACATATGCACACTGATGTTCATATAGCAACATTATTCACCACTGCCAAAAGCTGGAAACAACCCAGGTGTCCATCAACAGATGAACAGATAAACAAACTGTGGTCTATTCACATGATGGAATATTATGCAGCTGTAAGAAGAAATGAAGTCGTAAAGAATATGACAACATGGATGAACCTGGAGGACATTATGTTGTGCAAAGCAAGCCAGACACAAAAGGACAAATACTGTTTGAATGTGTTACTATAAATCAGATATATTGTATAATATACTGTTTGATTAAAAAACAAACAATTTATATGTATCCATTACATTTAATTGAGAAATGTATATATTCATTCATCTGTTTTTCCTTTTTAGTTTTTAATTGTTTATATTTTCAACTATTAAATGTACAAAATAAAGTAAAAAAAAAAAAACATGAACAATTGGATGTATATTGAAACATTGCCTTATCTAAATATGCTTTCCATTTGTATTTATCAATATGACAGAAAGGTATGTCATAAACTTTGTTGTCTTATTCTAAAAAAAAAAAAACTAAATGGACCAAAGTTTTTTCCTTAATATATCAGTTTTTGATTAGATTAAAATAGCTATCAGTTGTGCCGGTGGCATGTTTGGTTAAATGAGACTGAAATGTTCTATTAAACCATCTGTAATGTTCTATTAGACCTTTTCCAGGTATCATTAATGCAGCCAAATACTTCCTAGAAATCAATGAGTAGGTTTCAATAAATAGTATTCAAGTTTTCCCCAGCTCTTTGTCAACCAACAATATAAACAAGAAGTAGAAAAGAAATGTGGAAGATGAACAGTAAATTTATTTGAGTTCTAGTAAAGAAAGCAAGAGAAATTTTACAATTAATGTCTCTGTGCCTTGGATTAAGCCCAAGGAAGAAGGCGAAATCTGCTCTTATAATTAAAACATAAAAAGTGCAGGTCAGAATTGCTTTCTTAAATACAGCCTCACAGAGTGCTCTGAAAATAACCCCATTATTTTCCCCATTATACCTCCAAAGCTGAGTCTCCTGTTCCCATAACATGAGGAAGAGTTAAACTAACAAAGAAAACCAGAATTCTCAAACCAGCTGGTCAACAACGTGGCAGGAACTTCAGCCCAGGTCACATGCTTAGCCAGGGCTCCACCTGCACCATTCCCAGCACCTGGCAGCCCTTACCTGAATGTCTGTGTCCTTCACAGGCTCAAGAGGCTCAAAGGTGGTAGCTGCACTCAGACTCTCCAACCGCTGTGAGATGTGGGATATGTCAAGTCCCCGAGACCCAAGGAGAACTGACCTGTATGATCAGAGAGACAAAAGTGAGGAAAAACAGAATTAGGACATCTAATATGCTTCATAAAATGCGGGAGAGCCTTTTTTATATTGAAAACTTCCTATATTCTGTCCAGACACTTTATATGGCTGTTTCTTACTTTTCCTCAAGTCTATCACCTGGAATAATAGGCATACACTGCACTTGGTAGTAAGAAAGATAGAAACATGAGTTCAGATCATGTCTGAATTAGAGTGAAGGACTTGCCTAGAAAAAAAATGATAGTATGATCACAGGCCAGCCTGCTACAAACACTTTATAGTAAAAATACCCAAGAGGCAGATACTATGATTAATTTCCATTTTATGGAAATCAAGGTGCAAAGAGGTTTACCAGCTTGTCCAAGGTCACAGAGCCAGGGTGGGAACCCAGGTCATCTGGCTTCAGAGCACAAACTCTTAATCACCAGCCCATATATCTAGCCTCCGTAAGACAGAGTGACCCACAGAATTTTAGAAGCTTCGGGAGACATCTAGACCAAACTTTATTACTTATTTGGGGAAACTAAAAGTTGTCAATGATTTGCCCAAGAGCAGTCAAACCAGAACCCACATTTCCTGAAACCCAGGCCAGTCCTCCTTCTACTGTCCTGCTTCTCTGCAAAAGGCAAACGCTATACCTTTAAGTACCCTCTCTACTGCCCAGCCCAATAACACAGGAGGCTGTAATCTGACAAATAAATGCTTTTGAAAAGAAATGGAAATAATACAGCCAGGTTATTTCTACTCATCTGGAACAATGTGACAATGGAAGAGAGGAAAAACCACTATTTTTCACAAATATCTAGAATACTTCCTGGAAGAAAGAAACTTAAGGGAAATGGATTAATTTTTTCAGCTTGTTGATTTGAGATTATGGTTTAGTACCAATCCCATTGACATGGGAAGCGAATGTAGCTCACCAGTTGGTCACCTGCCTACCACACGAGAGGTCCCAGGTTCGGGTCCCAGTGCCTCCTAAAGAAGACAAGCAGACACCATACCCGCTACAACAAGCAGATACTTAAACGAGCAGATGCCACAAGCCAGCAGATGCTGCAGCCCACAGGGAACAGATATGGCTTAGGCTTTTGGGCACTCGCCTCCTGTGTGGGAGGTCCCGGGTTTGCCCCAGTGCCTCCTGGAGAAGGTGAGCAAATAATGAGCAGACAGACAAGAGAACCATCTGGGGGAGGGGGGATAAATAAAGAAAGAAAGAAAAAAAAAAGAGTAAATAAATAAATCTTAAAAAAAAAAAATCCCACTGACAAAGTATATGTTTGTTCTGATTAATTTAGAAGAAGCCAGGCCACTTGGCAGAACAAGGAACCCTAACACCCATGGGAGTAACATCTAGGATTTTCAATCCTAAACTAACAGATTTATTGGAAAAGAGAAAGGATTTCCCATGTTTAGTTCTATTCTGATAAGTACCACAGAACTAGATGATACAGACCCAGAGGGATCCTTCTTGTAGATTTTTATCTCCTCGATATAAACAGGTAAGCTATGACGCCATCCACAGGCTGGCTTTCCAGTCTACGATGTCAGAAAGACAATTCTGCCGCTCTCTTCCAACAACCCCAACAGCTAAGTTACTAACACAGTGGTTCTCAACCCTGGTTACACATTACATTCCTCCCAAAGATTATGAATAGAATAGTCTGGAACTGAGCTTAGAGCAGAGGTGTTAATATAACACCCTCGCTACCCCTTTTAATAATAACTGCTTTACTGAGATATAATTCACATACCATTCAACTCACCCATTTCAAGTGTACAATTCAATGGTTTTTAATATAGTCACATCACCACATTCAATTTTAGAACATTTTCATCACCCCCAAAAGAAACTCTTTACCCATTAGCAGGCATTCCCTTGTATCCCAGAACCTCCCCCCACTCCAGTCCCTGGCAACAACTAATCTGTCTCTCTCCTCTCTCTCTACATTTGCTTATTCCAGACATTTCATACAAATGACATCAAACAATAAGTTATCTATTGCTGAAGAGTATTTCATTATATAGATCTACTACATTTTATTTTATTTACTTATCTATTTATTTATTTATTTATTTATTTATTTATAATACAGTTGAGTTGTTTTCACTTTTTAGTTATCACGAAAAATGCTGGGGCGCATGTAACTCAGTGGTTGAGCGCCTGCTGGGTTCAATCCCAGGTACCTCCTTTAAAAAAACTGCTGCTGGGGGGAGACTTCTGGGAAGATGGCGTCAGAGTAGGCAGGCAGGGCAAAAAGGTGTCTGAGGGAGCTGCTCTGGGAAGCTGCAGACCAGGAAGGTTCTATGCATCCTCTTGTAGGGCAAGGGACAGAAGGACAAAGAAATTAAAACAAACTGTAAGTTACTAACCTCCACAACCAGAAACAGCACACATCCCCTACCCTCAAGGCAAACAGCCTGGATAAAACATGGCTCACAGCCAACGGAGAGGGGAACAGGTGTCTTCCTCCCTGGGAAGAGGGAAGGTATGGGGGAGGGCAGAGAGTGATTTCTCTTCAGTAAATTTGGCCAGCAGAGCCCTCTTCGAATCTTGGCTCTGGCCAGACCAGAGTCACAGGCAAGTAGAGGATGAAAGAGCACCCCCATAGAAAGATCACTGAAGAGCACCATCTGCTGGCCAGCTTGGAAACTGCAAGAAGAAAAACTGATTTTAGGAGTCTCTCATCCCAGATCCCATGGAGCAGAACTGTGCTCCATTAGTGAATCCCTGGCCCTATTGTGATCATTTAAGTTGGTCAATTTTAAAGACTTAGAATAAGTTGAACCAAAAATCAAAGAAGAGCCATGAAACAAAACCACTAGGTAAGAGAGACAAACTGTCGAAGTAAAGTCACAAAGATATTCAGATGCCTAGACATGAGCAAAAAATTACAAAACATACTAAGAAAGAAGAAGAGATGGCCCAGCCAAAGGAAAAAATTAAAATTCCTGATGAGACACAAGATTAAGACAACAAATCAATGATAATCACACAACTTTCCTAAATCAATTCAAGGAGTTGAATGAAAATATTACTAAAGAGATAAAGGATATTAAGAAGACACTGGGTGGGCATGAAAAACAATTTGAGGGGAGCAGGTATAACTCAGTGGTTGAGTGCCTGCTTCCCATGTATGAGGTCCCGAGTTTAAAAAAAAGAACAATTTGAAAGCCTGCAAAGAAAAGTAACAGAGCTTAAGGGAATGAAAGACACAATGAATTTGATTAAAAATAATTAGAGGCAGTCTTTTGAGAAGCAGTTTTGATGTTGGAAAAAGGCCCCAGGAGAAGAGAAGCTAGCCATTCGCCTTACTGTCTACAGCTGATCTTGTGGAGGAAACAGGAGCTAAGCCCAGAGAGAAACACAGCCCCTGGAAGAGAGGAACCCCAGAAGCCTGAACCCTGGCAAATGCCGGCAGCTGTCTTGCTCTAACATGTGGCAATGGACTGTGGTGAGAGAAGAAACTTAACGCTTTATGGCCTGGTATCTGTGGACTTCTACCCCAAATAAATACCCTTTATAAAGACCAACACCCCCCCCCCAAAAAAAAATAATTAGAGAGGAAACAACCAGCAAGAAGGCTGCAGAGTAAAGAGCTCCAAAAGTTAGCGCATGCTACAAGGCAGTTTGTAATCACCCAGAGCTATCTAAAGTACCTGTTTGGGGATTCCAGGGGACCAGAAGAGCATCCTGCAACACCTTTGAAAGAAGGAAGTAAGAGATTGCCCGTTTCCAGAGAAGATTGTTGTTTAGAGTACACCATGCTGCAGAGGCACAAGCCGCCTTGGGAGATGTTCCATGGCTGGAACTGGAAGCGCCATTTCCCAAAAACAGTAAGGAAGAGACGGTTGGCAACCAACTCCAGCTACTGATTAGTAAATTTAGCTGGCTAAAGTATAATCCTAAGAACAGCTAAAGTTTACTTGTCCAAGGCAGAAAGAGGCCAGGAGCTGCCATTTTAACTCTGCCCCTGGCATAAGGGGAAGTGGGGCGGACTGAAAATCACAGTGATGGTAGGGAGCAGCTTCTTTCCACCCAGAACGGATTGCAGCTCTAGCCTAAGCCCCAGCCCCACCTCCGGCAGGGAGGAAGCTAGGGGGACCTGAACCAGCCTCTCCAGGAAACTGCAGGCCCACCATGGAAGCTGGTGCACATTCTACTCTGACAGCACAAGCCGCCTCAGGAGCTATTCTGTGGTTGGAGTTGGAAGCTCCATTTCCCAAAAACAGTGGAGGAAGAGACAGTTGGCAACCAACTTCAGCTACTGATTAGTAAATTTGACTGGCTAGAGTATAATACTAAGAACAGCTGAAGTTTGAACCTGTCCAAGTCAGAAAGAGGCTGGTAGCTGCCATTTGACTCTGTCCCCAGCATGAGGGGAAGAGGGGCAGGCTGAAAATCACAGTGAAGGTAGGGACCGGCTTCTTTCCACCTAGATTGGACTGCAGCCCTAGCCTAGGCTCCAGTTCCACCTGGCAGGAAGGAAGCTGGCAGGACCCGCACCAGCCTCTCCGGGTAACTGCAGGTACATTCAGCTGAGACAGACCGAATAGTCAGGACATCTGGGGCTCTATCCCTGCACCCCAATAGTATAGGAGAGGAGCTGTATTTCCTCAGCCTCTCCGGGCAACTGCAGGCACTTTTGGCCCACACAAACTGATCTGTTGAGTGCCTTCAATTCTATCTCCACCCTTCCAACCCCATAGGATGAGTGGGGGCTGGGGGCTCTTCAGCTCTCTGGGAAACTGCAGGCCCTTTCAGCCCAGTCTGGATACTCAGGCACCTGTAGCTCCATCCCTGCCCCCAAGTAAAGTAGATGGAGAACTGTGTTTCCTCAGCCTTTCCAGGCAACAGCAGGTATTTCTGACCTGCACAGCCTGACTTGTGGGCACCTGTTGATCCATTCCCACATAGATAGGAGGGGGCTGGTGTATACTCAGCCTTTCTGGGCAATGGCAGGTACTCTCAGCCTACAGGGACTGAACTGTTGGGCGCCTGTGGATCCACCCCCACCACCCAATAGGATAGAAGGGGGCTGGTGTTTCCTCAGCCTCTCTGGGCAACAATAGGCACTTTCAGCCTACACAGACTTAACAGTTGGGCGTCAGTGGTTCAGTTCCCAGCACCTAGAGGACAAAGTACTCCCTTAGCCTCTCAGGGAAACTGCAGGCACATTCGGCCCACATGAATTAGATTTTTGGGCCATCCAGAGGGTCCATTCCCACCCCTGGCAGGGGGTGGGCGGGCGCAGTGCTACATCAGTCTACCTGGGCAACTGCAGTCATTTTGGACCCGCACGGCATTGATTGCTGCCACACCTGCAGCTCCATCCCTGCCCTAGGCAGGGGAGGCAGGGGCGTGAAGCTTCATCAGTCTCTCTGGGCAATTACAGACAGTCTTGGCCTGCACGACTTGAGCCTTCCGATGACATAAAGGAGTTAAGATACTAATCAGAGGTGTTCAAACAAATCTCCTTAATAAATTCAATGAGATGGCTAAAGAGATTAAGAATATTAAGAAGATATTGAGTGAACACAAAGAAGAATTTAAAAGCTTACACAGAAAAATAGCAGCTCTTATGGGAAGGAAAGGTGCAACAAATGAAATTAAAAATACACTGGAGGGAAGCGGCTGTGGCTCAATCAGTAGGGCTCCCGTTTACCATATGGGAGGCCCGGGTTCGGTTCCCGGGGCCTCCTGGTGAAGGCAAGCCCGCCCGCACGGCGTGGTTAGCTGACCCAGTGAGCACGAGCAGCAAGGGGGGGATAAATGAATAAATAAATAAAATCTTAAAAAAAAAAAAAAAAAAAAAAAATACACTGGAGTCATGTAAGAGGAGATTTGAGGAGGCAGAACAAAGGATTGATGAGCTTGAAGATATGGCCTCCGAAAGCGCACATTCAAAAGAACAGATGAGAAAAAGAATAGAAAAAATTGAACAAGGTCTCAGGGAACTAAATGACAGCAAAAGATGTGCAAAAATACATGTCATGGGTGCCCTGAAAGAGAAGAGAAGTGAAAAGGGGCAGAAGGAATATTTGAAGAAATAATGTTAGAAAATTTCCCAACTCTATTGAAGGACATAGATATCTATATCCAAGAAGCACAATGTATTCCCATCCAAATAAATCTGAATAGATCAACTCCGAGACACATACTAATCAGAATGTCAAATGCCAAAGACAAAGAATTCTGAGAGCAGCAAGAGAAAAGCAATGCATCATCTATAAGGGATACCTAATAAGATTAAGTGCCTTTACAGTAATAACACTGAACATTAATGGATTGAATTCCCCAATCAAAAGACATAGACTGACAGAATGGATTGAAAAAATATGAGCCATCTATATGCTGTCTACAAAAGACTCATCTCAGATGTAAGGACGCAATCAGGTTGAATGTGAAAGGTGGGAAAAAAATATTCCACACAAATAGTAACCCAACAAAATCTGGAGTAGCAACAGTAATATCAGCTAAAATAGATTTTAAATGCAAAACTCTTATAAGAGATGGAGAAGGTCATTATATATTGATAAAAGGGGCAATTCACCAAGAGTAAATAACTAAATATTTATATACCTAACCTGGGTGCCCCAAGATACATGAGGTACACACTGGCAAAACTGAAGGGATAAATAGAGATGTCTCTTCAATAATAGCTGGAGATTTCAAAACAACACTCTCAGTATTGGATAGTATGTGCACAGAGGATAAATAAGGAAACAGAGAGCTTGAATAATATGATAAATGAGCTAGACCCAACTGACATTTACAGAGCACTGCACCACAAAACAGCAGGATATACATTCCTCTCAAGTGCTCATGGATCCTTCCCCAGTATAGAACATATGTTGGGCCACAAGACAGGTCTCAGCAAATTTAAAAAGACTGAAATTATAAAAAGCACTTTCTCTGGTCATAATGAAATGAAGCTGGAAATCAACAACGGATGGAAAAAGGGAAAATTCATAAACATATGGAGATTAAACAATGCACTCTAAAAAATCAGTGGGTCAAAGAAGAAATTGCAAGAGAAATCAGTAAATATGTCAAGACAAATGAATAAGAACACAACATATCAAAACCTATGGGATACAGCAAAGGCAGTGCTGAGAGGGAAAATTATAGCCTTCAATGCTTCATTAAAAAAGAAGAAAAAGCTAAAATCGAAGTCTTAACTGCACACCTGCAGGATCTAGAAAAAGAACAGCAAACTAATCCCAAACTAAGCCAAAGGAAAGAAATAATAAAGATGAGAGCAGAAATAAATGAAATTGAGAGAGAATTGACAAAACCAAAAGTTGGTTCAACAAAATCAACAAACCCTTATCTAGAATGACAAAAAAAGATAATAAATAAAATCAGAAACGAGAGGGGGGGACATTATCATGACCCCACAGAAATAAGAGAGTTCATAAAAGGATACTGTGAACATTTGTACATCAACAAACTAGACAACATAAGACAAAATGGACACATTCCTAGATACATATGAACAACCTACACTGATCCTAGAAGAAATGAAAGACCTCAACAAACCAATCACAAGTAAAGAGATTGAAACAGTCATCAAACAACTCCCCAAAATGAAAAGTCTAGGACCAGATGGCTTCACAGATGAATTCTACCAATCATTCAAAGATCTAATACCAATCTTCCTAAAGCTCTTCCAAAAAATTGAACCGGAAATAAAGCTACCAAACTTATTCTAAGAAGCCAACATCACCCTAATACCAAAACCAGATGAACCCCCTCTCAATCAGACATTATGCTAATGAAATAAGCCAGACACAAAAAGGACAAATATTGTATGGTCTCATTAACATGAACTAAATATGAAGAATAAAAATATAGAGTTAAGAATAGAGTATAGGTTACTTACTAGGAGATAGAATGAGGGCTGAGAATTTGTACTGATGGTTAATGTATGTAGAATTTTTAACTACCTGACTGTAAAAGTGTGGAAATGGATAGAGTTGACGGTAACAAATTATAGTAAATGGTACTAACACAGCTGGTTTATAAATGAGTGTGGCTAAAAGGGTTAGTTAGTCTAGAGATGTAAATGTCAAATGAAAGAAAGCTAGAGAATAATCTAGGGACTGAATAACATAGTGACCTGGAGGTGGATCAGGATTGTGGTTAATAGCAGAAATACAAGAATGTCACTTCCTGATTTTAAATCATATTACCTAGCTACAGTGGTAAAAACAGTATGGTACTGGCATAAAGACAGACATATAGACCAATGGAACTGAACTGATGGTTCAGAAATAGACCCTCACATCTACAGTCAAGTGATTTTTGACAAGGCTGTCAAGCCCCAGCTGGGGTAGAACAGTCTATTCAACAAATGGTACTGGGAGAACTGGATATCCATATCCAAAAGAAAGGACCCCTAACCCACACCTCATATAAAAATTAACTCAAAGTGGATCAAGGACCTAAATATAAAAGCTACAAGCATAAAACTCCTAAAAGAAAATATAGGGAAACAGTTTCAAGATCTTGTGGTAAGCGGTAGTTTCTTAAACCTCATACCTAAAGTATGAGCAATGAAAGGAAAAATAGAAAAATGGCTCCTCCTCAAAATCAAACACTTTTGTTCTCCAAAAGCCTTTGCCAAGAAAGTAAAAAGGCAGCCTACTCAATGGGAGAAAACTCTTGGAAACCACATATCCGATAAGGGCTTAATTTCCATGTTATATTAAGAGATCATATAACTCAATGATAAAAAGACAAGCAACTCAAAAATTGGGCAAAAGGGAAGCGAATGTGGCTCAAGTGGTTGGGTTCCCATCTACCACATGGAAGGCCTGGGTTTGGTTCCCGTGGGCAAGCTGGCCCACTCCCAAGGAGAGCCATGCCCGTGGAGAGCCGATGGCCCGTGCCCGCAGAGAGTTGATGGCCCACGCCTGTGGACAGCTGGTGCCGCAAGATGATGCAACAAAGGGAGACAAGCAGACACAGAGGAAAAGTGCAGCAAATGGACACAGAAAGCAGACTGCGAACACAAGCGGCAAGGGGGGGTAGAAAAATAAATAAATAATGAATCTTTTTTTAAAATGGGCAAAAATCTTGGATATTTTTCCAAAGAGGAAATACAAATAGCCAAAAAGCACATAAAAAAAAAAAAAAGGTCAACATCACTAGCTATTACAGAAATGCAGCTCAAAACTACAATGAGGGGAGCAGATGTAGCTCAAGTGGTTGAGCACCTGCTTCCCATATATAAGGCCCTGGGTTCGATCCCTGGTACCTCCTAAAAACAAAACAAAAACAAACAAACAAAAAATACCAACTCTCACTGGGGAGCAGATGTAACTCAGTAGTTGAGTGCCTACTTCCTATGTATAAGGTCCTGGATTCAATCCCTGGTACCTCCTAAAAAAAAAAAAAAAGAACTGCCATATGATCCAGCATTCCTGTTACTAGGAATATATTCAGAAGAACTGAAAGCAAGGACACAAACTGACATTTGCACACTGATGTTCATAGCAGCATTATTCACAATTGCTAATATACAGAAACAACCAAGTGTCCATCAACCAATGAATGGGTAAACAAAATGTGGTATATACATACAATGGAATGTATTCAGCTGTAAGAAGAAATAAAATCAGGATGCATATGACAACATGGATGAACCTCGAGGATATTATGTTGAGTGAAGTAAGTCAGGCGCAAAAAGACACACAGTGTATGGCCTCACTAAAATGAGCTCAATAAGATGAGTTAAAGTCATGGAGGTAAACTCTAGAGTATAGGTTACTAGGAGATAGAAAGTGGATTGAGAATGGGAACTGATGCTTAATGTAGGCTGAATTTTTCATAAGGTTTATTGTAAAACTGTGGAACTGAATAGAGTTCATAGTAACACATTATAGTGAGTATAACTAACACTACTGACTTATGTGATTGTAGCTGAATGGGGTAGTCTGGATGTAAATTTCAATTGATAGGACGCTAGAGAATAATCTAGGGAATGTATAACATAGTGATTCTGATGGTGAATGACGACTGTGGTTTAATAGTATAAATATAAGAATGTTCTTTTACAAAGTGTTATGAATATGGTGATACACGGGAAAATTACAACTAATATAACTTATGGACCATAGTTAACAGTAATATTGTAATATTTTTTCAGCAATGGCAAAGAAGATAGTATATCAATTCTAAGGGACAACAATTGGGGGGTATAAGGGGGTATGGGATTTTTCCTTTCGGAGTAATGAAAACGTTCTAAAATTGACCGAGATGATAACAGCACAACTCTGATGAAAATGAGAGCCACTGAGTGTACACTTAGAAGGGATTGTACAAAGCATGGCACTGGATAATAACACTGTGAATCCAGTGGTAGAAGATACCCTGTGGTTAGAACAAATATGGGAATGTTCTCTCATGAACTATAACAAATATATAATACTAATACAGGGTGTTAATACAGGGGGAAAATATACCAAATATAGGATATGGGCTATATTTTGATGATGCTCTTTCATGGTTTGTGACATGTGTTTCCCAAAAATGCAAGGTGTTGGTGGTGGGGTGATGTATGGGAAGCCCTGTATGATGATATGCGTGTTTGTTTTGTAAGTTCACAACTTTTACTTGCTGCTAGGAACATTCATGTATAAGTTTCTGTGTGGACATGTTTTCATTTCTCCTGGATATATGCCTAAGAGTAGAGTAGCTGGGTCATATTGTAACTGTTTAATCTTTTGAGGAACTGCCAGGCTGTTTTCCAAAATGGCTACACCATTTTACATTCTCCCAACAATGTAGGTGAGTTCCAATTTTTTCCACATCCTCGCCAACGCCTGTTATTATCTGTCTTTGTGATTACAGTCATTCTTGTGGCTGCTGCCCTTTTTAAACTATTATAGAATTTTCAGAATTAAAATACTGAACTTCCTGTACCCATCACCCAATTTCAACAATTATGACATAGCTAATTCTGTTTCATCTACCTACATCTTTACCTAATTTCCTCTTCTCACCACTCAGATTATTTTGAAGTAGATTACAGGATATTCCCCAATTATTTTGTAATTTGTAAGTTTGTGTTTATGTGAATGGCATCAAATAAGGCCACAACTTGCAAATGATTGCTATGTCTCCTAAATCTCTTTTAATCTACAGGTTGTCCTTCCATCTCATTTTTGTCTTAGAATTTTTTTTGTTGTTGAAGACAATTATTTGTCCTGTAGATCCCTGCTACTCAAACTTGAATATGCATATGAATCACCTGGGAATTTGTTATAGATTCTGATTCAGTAGATCTCAGGTTGGAACCTGAGATTTTCCATTTCTAACAACCATTTCAGAGTTGATGCTGATGCTGTAGAACCAAGGACAACACCCAAAGTAGCAATGATGCAAAGGTTTCCCACAGAACAGGTTTTCCTGACTGCATCCCCTGATGTCATTTAACATGTTCCTCTTTCCTCTCTATTTCCTGTAAATTGATCAGATTTAGTTTATATTGGGGGGTGGGGCAAGATTATTTCATACTTGCATCAGGAGGTATGTAATCTCTGCTTGTGCTGGTTTGAAGTTGTATATATCACAGAAAAACATGTTCTTAAATCTAATCCATTTTGCAGGTGTGAACCCATTGGAAATAGGACCTTCTGATGAGACTACTTTAGTTAAGGCATGACCCACCTCATTCAGAATGTGCCTTAATCCTATTACTTGAGTCCTTTATAAATGGGGGGGGGGTTCATTGCTTTTAGCAAGAAGCTAAAAGCAATGAAAATCTGGAGAGAAGGGAGAAACCTGCAGATACTGCCATGTGCCTTGCCATGTGGCAGCCAGTTTTCGAGAAGAAAGCATTGCCTTGATTTGGACACTTTCTGGGCCTCAAAACTGTAAGCTAATAAATTTCCATTATTCAAGCCAAACCATTTCAAGATATTTGCTTTAAGCAGTCTAGAAACTAAAACACTGCTTATCTCTCTTTTGAGGCCATTAGAAGACACTGATGATTATAATTTAGATCCATTAATTCATTAGGAATTGCAAAATGGTGGTATTCTAATCTTACAAATTCATCTTTATTAGCTGGAATACTTCTATCAGAGAAACTTCCTTCATCAATTATTTGGTTACCCCAAATAATGAGTTGGTTCTCTAGCGTCCTCCAAAGCTGACGAATGAATTTTAGTATCAGCATGAACTCATGAGTGTAAACATATTTGACGTCTTTCAATCCATCGGAGTTATTATCCTTGTCAATGCTCATATCATCTCATCTTTGGCCTCTAGTAGAAGCCTCTTCAAGTCGGTTTCTAAGTTATTTTGACATGACTCAAGAAGGCCTTGATAATTTCCTTTCTATCTAGTATGACAAGATGTTCTACACTCATCATATATTTTCTGCTCCAGACCTAGAATCAGCCAACTTTCAGTAGAGCCCTGGTTACTTTAACTGGGAAATGGTTTTGAGAGACCACTATCTCGGCACTAGAATTGCTCATTTCTACATTGTTTCTAGGCCTTTCCAACAGGAAGAACTTTTGTTTTCGTTTTCTTAAGATAAGTTACATCATGAGTTCAAACTGATACTTCCAACTCAAAGTCTAAAACACAGGGTCTTTAGTTAACCTCATAGATTTTTCATCTGTATCTGCTTTTCCCCATGCCAAAAATCCTAGTTCTCAACATCACCAACATAATTACTTATTTGCTTTATACTACACTGTACACACAACAGTCTCAAAATGGCAATAACAACCCTTTCACCAAAAATATATGATTAGGGGGACGGATGTGGCTCGGATGGTTGGGTGTCTGTCTCCCATATGGAGGGACCCGGGTTCGATGCCTGGGACCTCCCGGTAAAAATAAATAAATAAATTGATTAATTAATTAATTAATACATTTATAAATATATATATATGATTACTGAAGACATATGAAGATATTGCTTAGAACTGTTTCTCTGTGTGGTTGTCATCAACTGGATAAACATTTAGGTTCATTTGTTTTATTTTTAATTTTCAGGGATTCTTTTTTGGAAATTTAATTTTGTTTTAAAGTTATATAATATATTTACAGTTCCAAAGACAAATCTGCTTTTAGCAGCTTTACTGAGATATAATTCATATAGGATTTATCCATTTAAAGTATACAACTCAATGGTTTTGGTATATTCAGAGTTGAGCAATCATTCCCACAATCAATTTTAGAACATTTTCCTCATACCAAAAATAAACCCCTCCCCATATCCCCTCATCTACCCACCTCCAGCCCTTGGCAACCACTAAGCTACTTTCTGACAATACAGATCTGCCTATGCTGGACATTTCATATAATGGAATCACATAATATGGGTCTTTTGTGACTCAATTCTTTCCCTTAGCATAATGTTTTCAAGGTCCATCCATGGTTTGGCAAGCATTAGTACTTCACTCCTTTTATTGATGAATAGTTTTCCATTATATGGATATACCACACTTTATTTAGCCATACATCAGTTGATAGACATCTGGGTTGTTTCCACTTTTAGGTTATTATGAAGAATACCACTAGGAACATTCATGTGTAAGTTTTTGTGTGGACATATTCTCATTTCTCTTAGGTATATATACCTAGAAGTGGAATTGCCAGGTCATATGGTAACTCTGTTTAACCTTTTGAGGAACTGCTGGACTATTTTCCAAAGCAGCTGCACCTCTTTACAGTCGCACCAACAAAACAGTGTTATGAGGGTTCCAGCTCTTCCATATCCTCACCAACACTTGTTATTATATGTCTTTTTGATTAGAGCCATTCTAGTGGGTGTGAAGTGGTACTCAATGTGGTATTTTTCTTTTGTTTGTTGTTGTTTTAGGAGGTACTGGGGATTGAACGCGGGACCTCATACATGTAGCGTGCTTAACCACTGAGCTACACCTGCTCCACTTTCAATGTTTTTTTTTTTTTTTAATTGATCTGTTTACTTTTCATCCATTTTAAACCCTTCCGCACCCCCGTTTTTGCTGTTTTTGTGTCCATTCGCTGGGCAATTCTCTGTATCTGTTTCCTGCCCTCTCCTCTCATTCTTCTCCTCCTGTCTTCACCAGGATTTCGATCCTGGGAACTTGCAATATGGGAGGCAGGCACCCTGCCATTTGCACTGCCACAGTTCCCAGTTTTTCAGCGCATCTCGTCTTGGCTCTCCCCTGCGTCTCTCTCCCGTTATGTCATCATCCTGCTGCGTGGTTTGGCAGGACCTGGGGACTCACCCGCTCGCAGGGCCTGGGGGCTCACCTGCTCATGGGGCCTGCACACCTTCTATATTTTTATTTTACCGGGAGGTCCCAAGGATCGAACCTAGGTCCCTCCATATGGGAAACGGACACCCAACCATTTGAGCCACATCCTCCACTTCAATGTGTTGGTTTTCTTACCTTTTTTGTGAGTTTTTTTTTTCTTTTTTTATTTCTGTTTTTTTGTCTTTTTCTTCAATGTGGCTTTTTTTTTTTTTTTTTTTTTTACCGGGAGGTCCCAGGGATCGAACCCGGGTCCCTCCATATGGGAGATGGACACCCAACCATTTGAGCCACATCCGTCCCCTTCTTCAATGTGGTTTTGATTTGCATTTCCCTGGTGGCTAATTATGTTCAGCATCTTTTCATTTGTGTATTGACTTATACATCTTCTTTGGGAGAATGTCTGTTCAGATCCATTATCCACTTTTAAATTAAGTTCTAAGAGTTCTTTATATAATCTAGATTCAAGTCCCTGCAAGATATGCCATTCGCAAATATTTATTCCCATTCTGTGGGTTGTCTTTTCATTTTCTTCACAGTGTTCTCTGAAGCACAAGTTTGTAGTTCTGATGAAATCTAATTTATCTATTTTTCTTTTGTCACATGTGCTTTTGGCATCATACCTAAGAAGGCTCTGCCTTACCCCAGGTGAGGAAGATTTATGCCTATGTGTTCCTCTAAGAGTTTTCTAGTTTTTAGCTCTTACATTTTAGCCTGTGGTCCATATGGAGTTAATTTTTATGTATGGTGTGAGGTAGGGGTCCAACTTCATTCTTTGGCATGTGGGTATTCGGTTGTCCCAGGACCATTTTTTGAAAAGACTATTCTTTCTCCATTAAATGATCTTGACATTCTTATTGAAAATCATTTGATCACAGACACATGGACTCTCAATTCTATTGCATTGGTCTATATGTCTATCCTTATTGCCAGTACCACTCTGTCCTGATTACTGTAGCTTTCTGGTAAATTTTTTTTCATATTTTACATAATTTTTATATTACAACAAGATCTAGGGCTTCTAATTAACAATTTAAAGCACAGTGCCCCGTAGGTATAGTCCTTCTCCACTTTTTTTTAAACAATTTATTGAAGTATATCATTTATACATGAACATACATAAACTATAAGTGTCCAGTAAACATCGTGAACTTACAAAACAAACATGCATAACATCATACAGGGCTCCCACATATCACCCCCACACACAAACACCCTGCATTGTTGTGAAACATTTTTTAACAAATCATGAAAGAGCATCATCAAAATATTACTAACTATAGTCTGTATCTTTCTTCCCTACACATTTTTTTTAAGGATTTATTTATTATTTACTTTTATTCATTTTAACCCCCCCCACCCGCCGTTTTTGCTGTTTCTGTGTCCAATTGCTGGGCAACTCTCTGTGTCTGTTTCCTACACTCTCTTCTCATCCTTCTCCTCCTGTTTTCACCAGGATTCAATCCTCGGAATCTCTGATGTGGGAGAGAGGCATCCTACCACCTGTGCCACCTTAGTTACTGGTTTTTCGGTGTGTCTCGTCTTGGCTGTCCCTTGTGTCACTCTCCTGTTATGTCATCATCTTGCTGCGTGGCTCGCGGGGCCTGGTGGCGCACCCACACACAGGGCCTGGCGGCGCACCCACACACAGGGCATGACAGTGCACCCACGGACGGGGCCTGGCTGCTCACCCACTCGCGGGGCTCTGGTAAATTTTGAAATTGGAAGTGTGAGTCTTCCAACTTTCTTTTGCTGTTTTGAGATTGCTTTAGCTAGTACAGGTCGCTTGAATTTCCATATGGACTTTAGGATCAGCTTGTCAATTTCTACAAGAAAAAAAAAAAGCCAACCAAGGT
This sequence comes from Tolypeutes matacus, assembly GCA_026826555.1. Taxonomy (NCBI): domain Eukaryota; kingdom Metazoa; phylum Chordata; class Mammalia; order Cingulata; family Chlamyphoridae; genus Tolypeutes; species Tolypeutes matacus. Next base: position 6,807,125 of record JAKSZT010034297.1, read on the forward strand.
TTTTGCACGGAATCTGTAGATCAATTTGGGGAGTACTGCAATCTTAATATTAAGGCTTCTGATCTATGAACATGGGATTGAATGCCTTTCACTTGTTTTCTTAAATAAATGATAAGAGTACCCTAGACTTTTCCCCTTCTTGCATTTTTTACTCAACATTATGTCCTGGGATCACCCCATGGTAGTACGTATTTTCATTCCCTTGTACTACTTCAAAGTATTCCACTGTGGATATGGACCACATTTATTCAACCAGTCCCATATATTGATGGACATTTGAATTGTTTCCAATTTCTGCTATTACAAATAATGCCACAATGAATATCCTTAAGCACATATCTTTTTGTATTTTTGACAGTGTATCTCTGGGATACATCCCTGGAACTCAGATTGCTGGGTCAAGGATAAATTTCACTAGAGGGGAGTGGATGTAGCTCAGTGGTTGAGCGCCTGGTTCCCACATATGAGGTCCTGGTTTCAATCCCCAGAACCTCCTAAAATAAAAATAAATAAATAAATAAATAAATGTTACTAGATATTGCCAAATTCTGCTCCACAGGCACTGTATCTCCACCAGTGATATGTGAGCATGTACCCAGTATTTGGGTAGTTTTAATGTGTATCAGGGTTAAGAACATCAGAATTTAAAAATCAACTATTAGAATTATTAGAAGAGAAGGGTACCTGCTGGAACTGTACGACACATGGCTAGTGCAGCACATATGCAGTAGCTCTGATGGGGGCGGAGAAGGAGGACTGATGAAAGAAGCAGGGAATTGAGGGTAGGAATGGTTTACAAATAAAGGCTGTACCAGAAATTCTCATTTTCTAAAGGTGGAAAAATCCAAAGGTCCCCTGTGCCCTACTTGTCCCAATTCCCATAAGCTACACAGCCTCCCTGAACAGAAAGCCACAGAGGCTGGAGTCAAACACTGCAGTTCCAGGAGAGTGGGAGGACAAAAGCTGCTTCTGGTAAACATGGGGGAGGCCTGGGTTCAAATCCCACATGTCACTTACTGACTGAAAATCTTGGACACATCATTTTTCCAAGCTTCAGTTTTCTCCTCTGTTAAATGTGGAGAAAAATCCCTGCCTCTCCCACCTCTTGGGCTTGTGAGGCCAGTCTGGTGAACATCTGTGACAATCCTTTGGGAATTGAAAAGTGCCTTAGGAATGTGGGGAATTCTTACTGACCAAAATGGATTTGATTCTGGCTTGGTCACTTGCATCTGAGTTTCCTCAATTATTAAAAAAAAAAAAAAAAGGTAAGTTATTTCACCCGGTTACTTTAAGAAGAAAGTATAAAATGCATGTAAAGGGCTTGGCACAGTGCCTGACATAATAAATGCTCAATAAAATTAGCTTAGTGGTAAAATTATAATCTGCTATATAACTTTGAGCAAATATATGCTTTTATATGATTTGCACGAACACAGGAAAAAGTGTAAAAGTTCTCAAATGAAAAAACTGGTTATCTTGGAGGATAAAGTTAGGGAGAGAGAGTGACTGTTGGCTTTTTCTTTGTACACCTCTAGGTTGTTTGGTTTCTGAGTTTGAATGGAAAAATTCAATGGGGCATTTCTGATGGGAAGAGAGGGGGGATGCAATCGATGATGGGCACCCAGGTAGGGCTCACAGATACTGATAATATTCTATGTCTTCACTGTGCAATGTGCACATGAGCATTCATTCACTTTATTATTATTTACACCAGGAATCGGCAAAGTTTGACTGTACAAAGCCAGATAGAAAATAATTCAGGCTTCGTAGGCCATACAGTCTCTGTTACAACTACTCAACTCTGCTATTCTATCATGAAAGCAGCCAGGAACAATACATAAACGAGTAAGTGTGACTGTGTGCCAATAGAACTTTTAACAGGCAGCAGGCTGAGTCTGGCCCATGGGCCATAGTCCACACATGCTATGTAGATTCTTCATGTGTGAAAAAAATTAACAATCTAAAATATCAAATATATACATGCAAAAAAGCTATCAAATCTGTTTCCTATTAAGAAAAATCCAACAAAGTATACTGAAACTAATAAATGATCCAAGCATAAAATAGTTCAATCTTAAATCTACAATCAAATCTTAACTAAAATCTCAAAGGCAGAATTTTATTTCAAAACTTATTTCACATAAAAAACTTTTTCCTTCTCAGTTCTCTTTTCTGCCCTCATCCTGTACTAAATATTCACATCATACTTCATGTCTCTGCCTATCAAGAAGATGGAAAAATACAGACATCAGCCCTTTGGTTTCTTTTTAAGCACCTGCTCCACCCTTTACCCATTCTCTCAATAATGAATTTAAGGTAGAAAGAGATGAGGAAGAATGGAAATTTACAAGAAAGAGAGCATGACTGATAATTGTTACCAAGAAAACATTTTCCCTTTTTGCTCTTAATAGGCTGTAAAGCTGATGCAATTAAATTATAACTATAGCAACTCAGCTGGCATCACGGTCTGCTCACTCCAGCAGCATCCCTGCACAGCACCTGCATGCTCAAGACTAAGCATAACAGCAGGCAGCCAGGAGCAGGGGCTGAGGAGTCTGCAGGACGGACAAGTTAGCAGAAATGTCTAAAAGTTGGCTGGGGGTGTTGGGGAACAGGGTGCGGGCACAGTTGGCTGCAAATAGCTGCAAGGCTGGATAGTTAAAAATCCCTGCCAAGTTTCCTCTGACTTACCTTTACCAAGCCAACAGAATGCAAACCAGTGAGTATTTTAAAAAAGAACATGCTGGGGAGGCCTAAAAGAAGAATTTCCACAACACCCTTACTGACTCGGCAGAGCAGCCAAAACATTCAGCTTTCAAGATTAGTTGGAAAAGAACGTAGCCTTTACACTCACTTCTGTGACATTTATTAAGTGCCCAAAACAATGTCCCTACACTAACACCAGCACTTAGGTCTTTCTCAAGTTCGAAGGACTGAAGACTGAGGAGGTGACTGACAATTTCTCACATCCCCTGCCCGGAATCGCCATGACTTTCCAGACCCACCTAGGGCACAACTAACAACTCCCTCTCCCATACTCCCACGGCCCTTCCATCAGGGTTATAGGAACATGCACTCTGGAGTCAGCTGGGTTGAATCCTGGCAAACCACTCACCAGCTTGATATGGCCAAGTTACTTGCCCTCTCTGAACCTGAGTTTCTCCACTGCAACATGGAGTGTGACTGTGAGGATTAAACAAAATCTTAAATCTAGCTGAGTTTCTGATACACAAAATGTATCAGTAAATCACATTTCCTATGGAAAGCAGCATGGTTTTTTTCCATCCTACCCCCACCCCTAATTATAAGCTCCTTAAGGGCAAGAGCCATGTCTAATTCATGGTTTTAGTCCTAGAGATGGCCCAGGCTTGGCGCAGTAGAGACTCTAAACACGCATTTGTGGAACCAACAGTTCAATCAATGTGTGGTAGCAGCAGCCACGGGCTGGACAGTCAGTCAGCACTTTTCTCCAGCTGCACTCTCTTGGGGCTTGCCCACTTTCCTGTTCTACAATCAACTAGTAGGCACTGTATTTCCAAGGTCCCTCTGAGGCAGCCTCTGAGGTCCCTGACAATAAGCAGACAGAATCACTCCTCACTCAGATGGCTTCTCATCACTGAGTGTTCATCAATTTCTTCCAAGTGCTCTTAAAAACAGAGTGCTCTCTGGCTTCGAAGGTAACACTTATCTGCGTGGCCCACATTTACTAACATACTTATGGGAGCCATTTATGACCCCAACACTCAGCAAACCCAAGCAGGAACCACCACTATGACTAGCCTCTGCATGACAAAGCTCTTCTGCCCACTCCCACCCCAATCATCTCTGCCTTTTATATGGGCTCATAGATTGATCAGGCAGACAAGGCTGAAAATCTGAGAGGAAGGGAGACAAAGCAAGGCTTCTGATCTGTTTACAAAACCTCCCTGTGTTCCCGAGAATCTCGCTTGTTCTGTCATTTACGGACCGAATCCAAATACAGGCAGGAAAGAAGAAATGGATCCTGCCCCCAAACCACACAGTACCAATGCTGCCTCCCCACCAGTACTCACGCCTTGACATCTGCTGTCTCCTGGGACGTGCGTGTGAGGGTTCGGGAACGCAGGCGCTCGCCCGCCTGCTGGATCTCCTGTAAGTTCCGTTCCACATGGGGAAGCTCTGAGATGCCCTCGGTCTCGGCAGCAAGCTGTTCAGCTTGCTGAAGAAGCTCACCAAACCCCTCAGTATCCATCAGAGATGCAGATTCTAGATGGGAGAGAGAAAAGAAGAGACTTAAATCAGGCAAAAGATAGGCTTTAAATGCCGCCTAAATCTGTTAAAAACTAATGAAACACTAGGACTTTTTGTAAACGGACAGAGACAGCTCATCAACAAGCAGGATTTGTTCCTGAACATAGCCCAAGAACAGGCCTGGTAGAGAAAATGAGTCAGACTGTGAAGAAAGAGAATCACTTCTGTACATATTGACAGTCCCTAAAGATTGATTTCTGCCACCAGAACAAAAGCAAAGATATTAAGCCACAGATCAGAATTCCTGACTCCACAGACCCAAATCAGACAAGGAAATGGAAGTTATGGTGGCAACCTCTGTAACACCTAAAGAGCAATCACCCCTACCCTCTGATTTCTCCATCCAACTTAGCAAAACACTACCTTCCACAGAGTGTTGGACAATTTATAAGGCCCTTATCTCATGAGATTCCCACAACACCCCTGTGAGGTTCCTGATAGAGGAGGCAGTCCAGTCCACATTCAGTTATGTGTCCAGAATATTTTGCTACGATGTGGCTCAACTGAGACCAAAAGACACAGGTCTCTGACTAACCCTTGTTTTATGTTGCTTCTTCACCAACATAAAAGACAGCCCTTTTTATTCATGTCTAGGTCTCCATTCACTTTCTTTAGCTTACAAGGTTACTGAGGGTAGAGATCCTTGTGTGCTTGTTATACATGACATTCAGGATATTAGATTTAATTGTTCTTATCCCCACTACTTTTTATAATACAATTACTACTATTAATTACACTGATATAAATAGCAGCTGACTTTTAGACGGAATATTATTAACAAGACCACCTGTTTCTCCAACAACTGATGGAGAAAACTCCTCTGATATTTAACAGACATCATGCATTTATCAACTCATATATACTGTACCATCTCGCATAAGGGTCTTGACCAAGAACATATTTTAACTCCTACAACTTTTAAAATCATACAGAAGATTAGAAGAATCACTATCAAAAAAAGTTTTTTTTACATTGCTGAAAGGTTAAGAACAAAATTATTTATTAAAAAAAGAACAGGGGAGGGAGCAGATGTAGTTCAAGTGGTTGAGTGCCTGCTTCCTATGAACGAGGTCCTGGGTTTAATCCCTGGTACCTCCTAAACAAAAAGAACAAAAGTTTTTAAACAGTAGCCCTTGTGTATAATACTTTTCTTCCTTTGTTTTAAACACATGACTTTTACTTTACTTTTGAAATCCCACTGGTCTAAGATTGTTGTTAAAATTATAAAATTATAAATTATATAAAATTATCTTTCAGCTATAAAGCACGGGTTAATGTTAAAAAGGCACCGTTACCACCAAAATTCCACAGCAGAAGGAGGACTTTTTAAAATGAGCATTAGAGCGCATTCACTTTAAAGGCAAGAGCACAAGGTTAAAACAAAAACAGCTCAGATGGAGTAAATATGAAAACACTTTGGTGTTCTTTAGTTCCAGCTGACTTTCATCTTCAGGCAAAGATTCATATACACAATTAACTCTTTATCTAAATCTTATATTCACCATAATTTTTTTTTTAACCTAACACAATCAGGCTGTAACTGGCAAGCTCTACCTGTGGAAAAATGGGAATGGCAGAACTGGGAAAGTATCCTCAGGGACAGAAGATGAAAGAAACAGAAGAGTATTTTTAAACAACTGTTCCTGCCTGATGGAGAAATGCTTTTCCTCAGAAACCTACAGGGCTACTCACATTCTACTAACTACCAGAAATATGGTCGATCACCAGAAAGAGGAAAGAAAGCAATACACTTCCTCTTCTCTCCATTTTGTTTCTTTTACTCTAAGATAAAAATAATTTCTCTAACAGAGCCAAGAAAAAGGTAATATTTTTTTCTTTCATAAGGAAAACTTTAGCACTCACTGTAAAAGAACTGATAAAACACAACTTTTCTATGTTAAAAAGAAAAAGAGAGAGAGAAAGAAAAGAAATCCTTGAAGATGGATTCTTCAAGGACTCAAAACCCACATCCAATTGGCCAGCAAAGCTTTTCAAATCTAACTTCAAAATGCATCCAAAATCTACATCTTTTCACCACTGCCACCTAACCACCTCTCCACATCCAAGCTACTCCCCTGGACTCCATCAGCATCCTCCTCCCAGGCCTTCCTGCTTCTCAACCCAGCAACTTTTTAAAGTAAGATCATATCTCTTCTCTCCTTAAGCCCTTTGTACAGAATAAAGCCCTAGAGAATTGATCCCACCCTCCTCCCTTACCTCTCAGATCCATCTCCAGCCCCATTCCCCTTTCCCTCCCTGGGCTCCAGGTATCCTGGGGCCTATTTGTTGGTCCCCCAATGGGTCAGACACACTCCTGCCTTAGAGTCTTTGTTTCCTCTACCTGGAACACACCCCTTTTCCCCCTGCCCAGACATGCTTAAGGCTGATTCCCTACCTCTCATGTTTCCACCCCACCTTATCTTGGAGACCAACCCAGAACAAGCTCTTTAAAGTGCAACCCACACCCACGCCCAGCACTGCACCATCTCCCTTTTTGTTTGTCTCCTCCTGCTAGAACTTAAGCCATTACAAGGTCAGGGATTCTTGTCTGGTTTGTTCACAAGAATAGTGCCGGGCCCACAGGAGGTGCACATTTGTTGAAAGACTAGGAGGGGCCTTATTCTTCTGTGTGTTGAGTGTCTTTCCTTCTCAAAGGCTTCCTGCACTCCTCTGTCAAGTTGGTACCCATTGACAAGCAGAGACCAGAGCAAAAACTTTTCCTTCCTACTACCAACTGATACTTAACATTTATGAGGCGGCACAGCAGAAGGCAGTGACAGTATAAATGGCATGAATTCAGATCACACTGAAAAGCAGGCTAGTGCTTTTCCTCTAAATACCCAGACAAAAACCAGTGGTATTTTAGAAGCAATAGCCAAATTTTCAGGCGAAACAGAATTCCAAACCAAAAGAAGAAATGCATATATATAGAAAGAATTTTGCAATATGACTTCAGGATAGGAGTACAAAGATAGTAAGTTTTTCCATGTCCACCTGAGAGAAAGAGAGATGATATGCATATAACACCATACTTAGGAAGAACTGGATGTATCATACAAGTCAACCCGTGTTAATTTACAAAAAGGTTTTTTTTTTTTTAAAGATTTATTTATTTACTTTATCCATTTTAAATGCCCCCTTCCCCATTTTGCTGTTTTGTGTCCATTTGCTGGGCAATTCTCTGTGTCTGTTTCCTGCCATTTCTTCTCATCTTCCTCCTCCAGTCTTCACCAGGATTCGATCCTGGAGACCTCCGATGTAGGAGAGAGGTGTTCTGCCACCTGCGCCACCTTGGTTCCTGGTTTTCAGAGCTTTCAGAGCATCTTGTCTCGTCTCTCTCCTGTTACGTCATCATCTTGCTGCATGGCTCCCACGGCCTGGCGGCTCACCAGCATACAGAGCCTGGCAGCGCATGTGCCTTCTATATATGTATTTTTTATTTTACCGGGAGGTCCCAGGGATCGAACCCAGGTCCCTCCATATGGCAGACGGACGCCCAACCATTCGAGCCACATCCGCACCCCCCTACAAAAAGGTTTTATTAGTTTCCAAATCTACACTTTGACTGCAGTCATCATTCCATTTTTTTTTAATTTTCAGTTTATTTTTTATTTCATAAATGTAAGGACAATTTTTTTATCCCTTCCAGAAAATAAATATCAATTTAGCCATAAAATATAGGAGGTAAGCCACTGAATCAATTTTGACACAATATACTGAAAACGGATGATGAAAATAATCTTATTAGCTTTATCCAATAGAGAGAACAAATAATCTCGGGGAAGCAAACTGAAGTCAAAGCTTTGTGCTGGGAAAATCTGGCCAGGACACGTACTGAGACTGGCTGCCAGCTGCATTGGTAGGAACCTATGGAGGTAGGGACCAGGAAGAAGCCACACGGGCGACCCTCGGAAAATGGGATGTGGAGCAGTCCACACAGCAAAACGGCTGGACAGGAAAAGGCTAGAGAGGACAGACTCACAGAGCCAGGGTGCCTCTTTCTCAGCAAGGACCCTGAGTCTCTGAGTGTGATGGTAAGAGGGCTTTAGAAACACTGACAGATGCTTCAGAGAGCATCACAGGGTGCCCTGTAAGCACCTAACTGCTCTCCCCTGCTGCTTGGCAGAAGTCCTACTGAGACTTCATAGACCTCCTCAACTATTCAAGCAACTGAAAGGCTTAAAATGAAGGACAAACTTATCACCGTTGTTAGAAGGTAGGAGGATATTGGTTACTTTGAGGGGCGAATGGGAGGAGTGACAGAAGGGACATGAGAGACTGACAATTTTCTATTTCTTGATCTGGGTGCTGGTTAACAATGTCACTTGGAGAACACTTACTGAGGTAGACTCTTATGATCTGTGTAACTTTTTTGATTGTTAAAATTATACTTCAACAAAAAAGTTCCCTCAAAAAACAAATGACAATGGCCCACTGCTTTTCCTAGGCTGAAGTAGGGCACTCCACTATGTTAAAATTAAGGAATGTTCTTAGGAAATTTCCGGGGTCTAGATCTTCTCACCACACTTAGAAGATGCTAAGTGGATTAACTCAAGGAAAAAATGCAAGCCCACAGTTTTAGAGAGACAGCTCCTACCAAGAACTAAAACCAAGGGCTGGCTAGACTTCCATTTCCTCATACTGGTCTGCCTTCACCTGACATTCAATGCAAAAAAAAAAGTCCCTTTGAAGCACACCATTCTTAAATGGGGCGAGGGAAAAAAGCCCCAAATTGCATATAAGGTGAGATGACTAAATATAAAGTTAGAGTAAAATGCATCCAATAATTTCAGTTCACTTTCAATTAACATGTGAGTTAATTATGAGAAATATGGTCATTTCCCTATTTTCAATATAACTACAATAAATATTTAACAGAGCCAGAAAAGAGTAGATACTTAAATATTCAAACTGCTGAGCACTTCTAGACAGTTTTATTTTTTTTTTTTTTTAAGATTTTATTTATTTATTCATTTATCCCCCCCTTGCTGCCCGTGCCCGCCGGGCCAGCCAACCACGCCGTGCGGGCGGGCCTGCCCCCACCAGGAGGCCCGGGGAACCGAACCCGGGGCCTCCCATATGGCAAACGGGAGCCCCACTGATTGAGCCACAGCTGCCTCCCTCTAGACAGTTTTAAATCAGTATGCCTTAAGCTCAGAGTGGCACCTACAGGATTCCACAGGTGGCCTGAATCTTGGTCTCTTATAATATTCACGTTTATTGTATTTAAATACCTACATATCCATTTTCTGGCATTAATTATTAGTTCATTAGTTTCTTTTCTCTTACTTTTAAAGCATTAGCCCCAAGTAGAATAAACTTTTCATTTGCCCAGGGCTTCATGGACTCCCAAGCCGGGGGACCACTTTAAAGACTGTTTTTGTGAGGTCATTCCAGAAATGGCTGTTTCTCACTAGTTCTCTTGACTTACTCTAACGTTACGTCCAAGATCTACTCTAGAAAGTTAGAGCCTTCAGAGTCTCAGAGCTGACAGAAAAGATGGAAGTGCCCCCCCAGCCATCCACACTAGCCCTATAGACCATACCATCTCCTGGTTTCTAGTCCTGGAGAGGGGGGTCTAGGACAGCAAACTTTTTCTGTAAAGGGCTGGAGAATAAATATTTCAGGCTTTGTAGGTCAGTCAGACTCTGTCACAACTACTCAACTCTGCCATTGTAGTTTGAAAGCAGTCATAGGTAATACATAAACGAATGAGTACGGCTGTGCTCCAATAAAACTTTAATTATAGACACTGAAACTTGAATTTCATACAATTTTCACATCATGTGGATTTTTCCCCAACCATTTAAAGATGTAAAAACCATTTATAGCTTATTTGCCCTGTAGGCCATAGTTTGCCAACCCCTAGCCTAGGCTATCTGAGCTAGAGCTGGTAAGTAAATACTCCTTACTAGCTACTGTGCCCCTGGCAAAGTCACCCTCTCAAGGCCTCAGCAGTGAAAATGCTATTATAAAGAGTAAATGAAAAGTAAAAACAAACAAACAAAAAAGTAAGAGTGAGTGAGTGACACAACAGGCCTGCTGCATTACCTTTTCCCCTCTTTAAGCTGTTTATTTGGACAGTATATTTGGGGGAAGAAATCTGTTTTTTTGTAAATGATGAAATCTGTTCTGTAAATGTTCTTTTGCCCTAACGCACTGAATGCTAGAGGAAACGCACAGTACAATGCAACAAACACATTAAATCCAAGTAAATCTTCCCTTTCCCTTATCATCCACAATCCAAATAGCCCAGTTACCCAAGAAACACAAAAGGCTAAGGGAAAGAAATGAAAAGATAAAGAGAAGGCCATCTGTTTTTTCTTCAGTGTTAAAGGAACCTCTCTTGATTCACACCAGGAACGTTCCCTACAGAATTTCCATATAATCAAATACTTACTACCACTTACTGCAGAATTCTAATTTTACCATATACCCAAATATCATCTCTTTCAACTACAAAGATCCTGCAACCCTAACAAATGCACAGTTAGCATTGCTATATTTTTTTGGATGTTGTCAGAGGGGGGATTTTATATACATCAGAGGAAATGACTGATGTTGCTACTTATACCTTTTTCTTCAAAATGTGCAACTAACAATGTCCCTCCTTTCTTCTATTATTTTTTGAAGTTTTAATATTACAGTAAAATAAATTCCAAAAACATAACTTTAAACATGAAATGGAAGACCAAACTTTGAATTCAAACATCTGGTTCAAGTCTAGATCGTTCACCTGCTGGCAGAGGTGGATCGATTTACCCCTGGGATAAAATCCAAATCTCTCCATCTCAATTTTCTCATCTATAAAAAGGAGGTGATAATCCCTACCTACTTCAAGGGATTGGTGATACACAGAAAATACTTTATAAACCCTGCTGATTTATATTATTGTAAAGTGCTATTTTAGCTTTTTTCCAAAGTTGCCAATTTGGCACCATTTTCTCACTTAATTATAAATATCTCTGTTTTAAACATCTTCCAGAAAATATTTTATCTTAAATTCTAATTTATTTAGCCATAACTTTCTATCATTCTGTAAGAATTTTGGGAAGGCAGTTACAAGTGTTATATATATGTTATATTCCCCACTCCCAAATATGGTTTCTATTAAAAATGCAAATTTCCACAATGATGGTGTGATTCAAAAGAAATTTAGCATTTAATTCCAAGTGGAAATTTTGCCTTCAAACTTTCTTAATAATTAGACTGTAATAGGATTAAGGCACAAGGACAGTATTCAATGTTCAATACCAAAGATTAAGGAGAAAAGCGTCATTTGAGGTATCAAAAGTTTAAGACTGGTACTGCTCTCCCCTCTTCATATGAACACATAAATCATGGTTAGATGACAATACCATTCCACTTTTTACTGTATTTGTCAGCTGTCAATTACAACAACCACCAAAATGAAAATTATATTTTGACAGACATCTATTGTTTCAAATGCCTCTAGAGGAGGGAGAAAGAGAATGGTGTAAAATTTGTTGTGAGATAATTCTTTATAGTCCTGTGAGACTAAGTAAAAGAGAGTTAGACCTAATCATTATTCAGAAGGTAGACTTCTGGAGAAAACAAAGAACTAAAACAAATTAACCTAGACAGAAGAGAAATTAAAGACCTGGATGATTTAGTAGTAGTATTATCCTCCATGACTCAGTGTTTGCAGTAAGGATGTGTAGTATCAGCTTTCCTGATATATAAAATATCACACTCAGGTCACGTGTATTATGTCATCTTCAGTGAGCAAAGAGAAGAGATCTGGCTTCAGAGAGACGCATAAATTATCCACACTGGGACCTGTCTGAGAACTCCCAGCTATCTAGTCAAGTAGAAGCCAGGCGTGGGATAGAAGAGCTGTGAGTTCCAGCCTGGCCCTGCCCCACACCAGCCCTCTGACCTTGGGGCTGGCCCTTCCCCTCTCTCTGATCCCAGTTCTACCACCAGTGAGATGGGGGGTTGGCTCTGGTGATTTCCAAGGGCCTACCCACCATGAAGATCTACAAATGTGGGAAATTTTAATTCAGTCCTTAAACTTTATGCTTCCTTCGGAAGGAACAGCCTGTTTCAGTGGTGATGGATATTATCTGTACTAAAAAAAAAAAAACAGCAATGACTGCGGCCTCATCTTATGACTGGCAGAAGCAGGGGCAGATCACCAAGCTCACTCCTAAAAGGCCTCTCTCTCTGGCTCTGGCTCTTCTCTCTAAATCAGTGGTTCTCAACCAAAGGCAGTTTTGTCCCCCTAGGAACATCTGCCAATGTCTCCAGACATTTCTGGTTGTCACAAACTGGGGGGAGGGTGCTACTGGCACCTGGAGGGTAGTGGCCAGGGATGCTGCCAAACATCCGACAATGCATAGGGCAGTCCCCACAACAAATTAACCATCCCAAAAAGTCAGTAGTGCCAGGTTGAGAGACCCTGCTGTAAACCAAGACTTCTTGTTTTTCAGGCCATTACCCCACCATCAGGGGAACTGGGAACCCCCAGAACTATATGTACAATGTTTTCTGCACTTTTTTTTTTTTTTTTTTTTTTAAGAAAAGCACCGTAGCTTTTATCAGATTCTAACAAAAGTCCGGGTTCCCACCCCCAAATAATTTTAAAGCCACTATATATACAAAACTATCCCATTTTTTTTTTAAAAAAAAGACTAAATATTTAGGACAAATAAATTATAGTATATTCATACACTGGAGTACCCCACAGCAATGTAAAAGACTGAACTACAGCTATATGGAACATGGATGAATCTCACAGATAGAATGGCGAACTAAAGAAATCAAATACAAAAAAAAGAAGGGCATGATCTGATTCCATTTATATGGATTTTAAGAACAAGGAAAAACTATATCTATAGTCTACAGTGCTAGAAATCACATTTGGGGGGGAAATTAATTGGGAAGGAGCAACTGTTCTATATCTTGGTCTGGGTGGCAGTCACCTGAATAAATAAATATGTAAATATTTATTGAGCTGGACACTTAAGGTTTGTTCACTGAGAGTTTTTATAAGGAATAGCAAGAAACTTAACATTAATACAGCAAGAAGCTTAACTTAGCATTACCTCCAGAAAGCCAAGCTAAGGGTTGGAAAGAGATTTTTACTTTTCATTATATACCGCTTTGTCAGTCTGATTCTTTTCCATGAGTAAGTATATGGGCTCTTATACAATTTTTAATAATTTGTTAATTTTTAACTGCTCTAACCCCCTTACTTCAAGTGTTTGTCTCATTACTCATTGCCTCTGAATCCTCAATGGCAATAACTGTCAAACCCACACACACCCCTGGTACTCATACCCCAACCCAGAGTTTCCAGGCCCTGCCTGTGCATTTCTACTCAAAGAGCTAAACTGTCACACCTAGCATGTCTCAAAATGTAGTCATCACTTCCCCCAAACACCATCACCACCACAGGCTGCCCTCTCAACTCTTCCACCTCTGTCCCTGGGCTTCTCACTGTCAGGTTCTGACTCACCTTGACTTTGACTGTATATGGCCTCAGACTGTTTATTTACAGGTATCCCTCACCCCAATCCCACCCAGACTCAGATCCCAAACAGATTTAGATAAAGATCTTAGAGAAAGCAGGTACGTATTCCTCATTATCCAAATTATTGCTATTCCCTATGCAAAACTCTGGAATTACAGATTGAGATAAAGTGGCACTCTAAACTTGCTATCCAAACTCCCTTTACTTAAACAGATTTAGATAGTGAGGGCCACCTGTATTTATTTTTGCAGTATCCTCCAACCGTTGCTTCTTACCCCTATACAGTCTCACTAGGCCAGACCTCTACCCCTCTAAATCCAGGTCCCTGCCAGGGATTAGAATATGGTCTCCCTTCCTCCAGCCCCTCCCACTCCACATCACCCAGCTTTCCGATACCACCTTACGCTTTCCAACACCACTTTCTCTATGTTGTTCCTGCTCGAAAACTCTCAATGACTCCTACTCACAGGGATCCAGATGAGGCACTGTGTTTGATTTTCTTTTTTTTTTTTTTTTTAAAGATTTTATTTATTTATTTATTCATTTATCCCCCCCTTGCTGCTTGTGCTCGCTGGGTCAGCTAACCACGCCATGCAGGCGGGCTTGCCTTCACCAGGAGGCCCCGGGAATCGAACCCGGGGCCTCCCATATGGTAAACGGGAGCCCCACTGATTGAGCCACAGCTGCTTCCCGTGTTTGATTTTCTACCTCCCAAAATAGACCCTGTGTGCCTGTCACCTGGTTTGTTCTGTCCCGACCATCCATGTACATGTCCTGCTTTGCCCTTGCTCATGCCACTTTTCCCAACCAGTAACTCTGCCCTCCTTTCCACTGCACTCCGGAGCTCCTCCCAGCTCCTCCACTCTCTAGCTGGGTGACTTTGGACAAGTTAACTACTCCCTCTGGGCCTTATCTGTGAAATGGGAAAGTAACTGTACCTCCCTCACCTGCCACATAGTGACCATTCAATAAACAATATTATTATCATTACCACCAATTCAAGTCCTACCTACCAAATGGTTCTCCTCACTACCAACCCCAGAGAAATATCCCCTCATCTAAATTTCTTTCTACTCATTTATTTGCCTTATATTAATGGTTATTAATACCAAGATCTCTTTTCCAAAGAATGCATAAGCATTCTGTCACTTTACACTTTTTAATAACTACAGCAGTGCCCTCAAACAGTAACTAGATCCTCAATACATAGCTGCTGACTGCCAGAACTACTTTCCTTAAACTCTACTGAAAATGCCTAACGGCTCCTGATTTTTTCTAAATTTCCACACTGGCCTTGTAAGGCCCACCAAAAGTTATAGCCCTGTTTTAGTTTCCGAGCATTGGTGTGGCAGCCAGGCTCTCCGTGAACAATGGGGCACAGCCCCACCATCTCCAAGCACTGAGGTGGCAGCACTCTTCCTGAACAGGGTGCAAGCCCCACCCCCTCCTAGTGCTGAGGCAAATGGCCTGTCCCCTCCAAGCACAGGGGTGGTCCCGACCTTTCCACACACCTGAGTGGACCCTCTCTCTTGACTCCAGATCTCTTCAGTCCAGACCCTGGCCTCCATGGTTCTGCCCTTGAAGTCATTCTTCCTTCAGTTCATCCCTTCTCTGTCCCTTTCAGGCACTGCTTCAGTTCATACAAATTTTGCAAAAAGCTTGTTGGCTTTGCATGTAGTACACATGGGTCCAAACCATCAGACAACAGAACTTTCCATAGATCCTTCCTGGATAACTGCATTTCCAATCTTGACTGCCAGTAAAATGGCTGACTAGATCCATGTTCAGCCACACTCTCTTTAGCAAAGAGGGATCAGATAAGTACTCACATGGAATCCTATTCTCTGGGGACTCACTTCCCGGAAGCTCCGGGAGGTCCCTGAAAGACCCACTTCTAGCCCTACTCTCAGAGCACAATATCTGGACAGGCTATCAAAATCATCAATTTTTGGTTTCTTTGTGCATAAGAATTCAGTTTTAAGCTTATCTCTTTCCTCTCATTTCACTATAAGCTGCAAGGAGAACCCAGGCTGCACTTCCCACACTTAGCTTGGAAATCTCACTGCTTTCACATTCTGCCTTCCATCCAACATCAGAACACAATTTCACCAAATTCTCTGCTACTTTATAACAAGAATCACCTTCCCTCTAGATTCCAATAATACATTCATTTCCTTCTAACACCTCATTGGAAGTAACTTTATAGTCCATATTTCTAACAATAGTCTCTTCAAAGTACTCTAGGCTTTTTCTACCAAGTGTCTCAAAATTCTTCCAGACTCAATCCATTACCCAATCTCAAAGCCATTTTTGTACTTTTAGGTATTTGCAATAGCAGCATCCCACTTCTCTGGTACCAAAAATTGTTTTAATTTCCTGGCTGCTACAGCAAATACCATACAATGGGCTGGCTTAACAACAGGAATTTATTGGCTTGCAGTTTCAGTGGCTATAAGGCTTGCTACCTCCCAGGCCAGTTACTTCTGGCTGACAGGCAATCTTTGGGGTTCCTGGGCTTTTTCTGTCACATGGCAACGTATATAGTGGTGTACTCACCTTTCTCTTCCGGGTTCCATTAAATTCCAGCTTCTAGCTGCTCTCTTGGCTCCCTCTCCCCATGTCCAATTTCCTAGGACTTCAGCCATATTGGATTAAGGCCACCCTCATTCAGTTTGTGTACACCTTACCTAATAATATCTTCAAAGGTCCTATATACAAATGGGTTCACACCAATAGGACCAAGGATTAGGACCTGAATATGCCTTTTGTGAGGAACATGATTCAATCCCCAACAAGCCCCATCTTCCTTCATTCATTCATTTAACAATTATTTATTGAACATCTACTATGTGCTAGGTACTGTTTATTCAAGGCATTGGGGATGGAGCTGTGGAAAAACCAGACAAAGTCCCCAGCCTCAAGGAGCTTACTTTCTGTTAGGAAACAGACTATAAACACCTAAACAAACCAGACATGATGCCAAGTACTGATAAATGCCATGTAAGCAGGGAAATGTGGCAGAGTGGAAGGCAGGACTGCTTTAGCTGGGGTGTTCTGGGAAGCCTCTTTAAAAAGAGACCTTTGAGCAGAGACCTGAATAAAGTAAGGAGGGGAGCCATGCAGATATTTGGGGCAAAGAGTGTTTCTGTGGAGGAAACAGTGAATGCAAAGGCCCCAAGGCATCCCCTGAAAAAACCTCACCAGATATTCAGTGAATATAAGGGGAGATTCCAGAACTCTGGAGGATAGCAGAGATTGGAGAAGGACTCCACAAATGCTGAATTGAAGAAAGAGAAATACATCAGATCCAGTGTCTTAAACCTGAAAGTGGAAGTGCATTGTTAAGGGCCCTCTGGAAAATCCCAAAGAGAGTTTGAGATCAGGAAGATATCGTCTGGGGGGACTTCCAGGAAGATGGCAGACTAGAAAGACACGGGATTCTCTTCTCTCACAGAAAAACTGCTAGGGGACAGGCAGAAACAGCCTGGAAAAATATCTTCTATGGTTTAGGACATCAGGGGTAGGCTGGACACCACCCAGAATAGAGAGGGACAACCAAAAAGAATCATGACAGACAACAAAACTGTGAGTTAAAAGCAGCCGCTGCTACTGCGGCACCCTTCTCCATACTAAAGATACTTCTGAATACTCAGGCCTCTGGGCCAGCGGCTACAGACAATGGGGTCCCCAAGGATCCACCTCCCCAGAAAAGGAGAGAGAGAAGGACACAGCCTACGGCCGTCTCAGCTTTTGACCCACAAATTTGGTCTGCTGTGTCCCACCAGCCCTTCCAAGCCAGATGGGGCCACACCATTGTTTGCCCTGGGAGCCTGCACTGGTCTAAAGAAATTCCATCCTCTCAATCTCCCTTTCTACTGACCGGGACTGACTGTTGAGGACCACCTCAACTGGAAGGGGAGAGAGATGACAAGGCCTAAGGCTGAGTCAGCTTTTGACACAGAAATTAGGACTGCTGGGACCCACCAGCCCTTCCAGGCAGGGTGGGGCTGCGCCATTGTTTGCCTTGGGAGCCAGCTCCAGACTGCAGAGATCCAGATCCAGGACTAAAGAGATCCTAACCTCTCAATTTCCCTCTCTACTAACTTTAATGTTGAAGACATAGGGGAGAGGAATTATTTCCTACCCTGGACAAGGGAGGGGGCTGCCAGCGAAGGTTGGAGAACTGCCTCTGAGAAAGTTTGAATTAAAAAGCTCTCAGCTTCCAGGCAGGATCCTCTATCACACTAATGCAGTCCATGTTGCAGAAAACACACTCCAACCAGGCAAGGAACTGAGAGGGCTCCCAAAGCACGCCATCTGCTGGCAGACCAAGGAAGTACACATGAGGAAATTAAAAGTAAATGAGAAGCTTTTTCTGGCCTTTATAGGCTCCACCCTCAAGGCCCTGGGAAGCAGGGCTGCAACCCATTACTGGATCCAGAGCCCAGTTCTGAGCAACTAACAGGGTCAATCCTAAAGACCCAGGCTGAAACAAGAATCAAAGAACAGCAGTAACACACAGAAAAATTGAGCATCTGAGTAAATTCACCATCCTAATCAGATGCCTAGAGATCAGCAAAAAATTACAAGCCATAAGAAAATGGAAGACACGGCCCAAGAAAAGGAATATATCAAAGCCCTAGAAGAGACACAGGATTTGAGGCAACTAATTAACAAGATGCACACAAATTTCCAAAAGCAAATTCATGAGTTGAAAAACAATGTGGCTAAAGAGATGAACGACAGCAAGACATAGTGTGAGCACAAAGAAGAATGTGAAAACCTGAATAGAAAAGTAACGGATAATGGATAAATAAAATCTTTAAAAAAAAAAAAAAAAGAAAGAAAAGTAACGGAGCTCTTGGGAATGAAAGACACAATAGGTGAGATCAATAACACATTAGAGGCATACAACAGCAGACTAGAAGTGATAGAAGAACAAATAAATGATACCGAAATCAGAGGAGCTGAAATTAAAGAGAGAAAAGAACAGAAAAAATTGAGCAGGGGCTCAGGGAGTTGAATGACAACACGAAACACAACAACATATATGTCATGGGAGTTCCAGAAGGAGAAGAGAAGGGGAAAGGGGCAGAAAGAGTATTTGAGGAAATAATAGCTGAAAATTTCCCAACTCTCACAAAAGAAATGAACTTCCATGTCCAAGAAGCACAGTGTACCCCAATCAGAATAAATCCAAAAAGACCTACTACAAGACACATACTACTCAGAACGTCAAAAGTCAAAAGTGAAGAGAAAATTCTGAGAGCATCTAGGGGACACTAACCATCACAAACAAGGGATGCCCAGTAAGATTTAGTGTGGAATCTCATCAGAAACCATGGAGATGAGAAGACAGTGGTATGATACAATTAGGATACTGAAAGAGAAAAATTGCCAGCCAAGAATTCTTTATCCAGCAAAATGCCCTGCAAATATGAAGGTGAGTATAAAATATTCAAAAATAAACAGAAACTAAGAGAGTTCATGAAAAAGAATCCACCTTTGCAGGAAATATTAAAGGAAGCCTTAGAGCCTAAAAGAAAAAGACAAGAGAGACAGGCTTGTAGGAGAGTACAGAAGAAAGAAGAGCAGAAAGGATAACCAAAAGAGTAAAAGAATGATGAAAATAAGATACGACAAATGAAAACCAAAGAATAAAATGGTGGAAGTAAATAATGCATTTATAGTAATATCATTGAATGTGAATGGATTAAACTCCCCAATCAAAAGATATAGGCTGACAGAATGGATAAAAAGACATGAGCCATCCATATGCTGCTTAAAGAAATTCACCTTAGATGCAGGAATACAAACCAGCTGCAAGTGAAAGGTTGGAAGAAGATACTCCACGCAAATAGCAACCAAAAGAGCAGGGGTACTTATACTATATTGGACAAAACAGACTTTAAATGCAAAAAGGTTTTAAGAGATACAGAAGGTCATTATATATTAATAAAAGGGACAATCCACCAGGAAGAAATAACAGTCAAATATCTACACACCTAACCAGGGTTCCCCAAAATCCATGAGGCAAACTCTGGCAAAACTGAAGGGAGAAATGGATATCTCTACAATAATCACTGGAGACTTCAACACCCCACGCACATCATTAGATAGAACAACTAGACAGAAGGTCAACAAGGAAACAAAGAACTTGAGCAATATGATAAACAAGTTATACCTAACAGACATATACAAAACGTTGCACCCAAACTCAGAGGGTTATACATTCTTCTAAAGTGCCCATGGATCTTTCTCCAGGATAGACCACATTAGTCACAATGCAGCTCTCAATAAATATAAAAAGACTGAAATTATACAAAGCACCTTCTCAGATCATAAAGTAAAGAAACTGGAAGTCAATAATAGACAGGAAAGAGGTAAATTCGCAAATGTGCGGAGGCTAAACAACACACTCCTAAATAATCAGTGGATCAAAGAAGAAATTGTAAGTAAAATTAGTAAATATATTGAGATTAATGAAATTGAAAACACAACTTATCAAAACTTATGAGATGTGAATAGTCTTGCTGTCCTGATTTTGTGATAATCAGGGTAGGTTAAACATTCACTATATTAGAAACCATGCATGTGTCCCCAGACCTAGTTTTTCTCCCTGGGTCTGGTTTTTAGAATGCTGGTGATAAACTAAGCCTGATTTATTATATGACCATCCTGTATAGGAAAAGACTGTAACTTTGGGTATCTTTGGTCAATCCTAAGAAAAATAGCAGGGGGGCGTTCGATTCCCGGGACCTCCTGGTGAAAAGAAAAAAGAAAAATATAGAAGGCGCATAGGCACCAGGCCCCGTGCACGGATGCGCTACCAGGCTCCACAAGCAGGTGAGCCACCAGGCCCTGCAAGTGGGTGAGCCACCAGGCCTGTGAGCGGGTGAGTCGTCAGGCCCCACAAGCCACACAGCAAGATGATGACGTAACAGGAGAGTGACACAAGGGAAAGCTAAGACGAGATACACCGAAAAACCAGGAACTAAGGTGGTGCAGGCAGTAGCAGGACGCCTCCCTCCCATATCAGAGGTTCCGAGTATCAAATCCCAGTGAAGACAGGAGAAGGATGAGAGGAGAGGGCAGGAAACGGACACAAAGAGTTGCCCAGCAAATGGACACAGAAAAAGCAAAAATGGGGGGGGGGGTAAAAATGGATAAAAGTAAATAAATAAATAAATAAATCCTTGAAAAAAATGTATAGGGGAGGAAGATTAGGACTATAGTTAGTAGTAATACTTTGACGATGCTTTTTCATGATTTATTAGCAAATGTTTTACAACAATGCAGGATGCTTGTGGGGGACAATGTGTGGGAGTCCTGGATGATGTTATTCATGTTTGTTTTGTAAGATCACAATGTTTACTGAACACTTATAGTTTATGTATGTTCATGTATGAATGATATACTTCAATAAATTGTTTAAAAATACAAAATAGACATTATACACACACATATTAAACACATATATAACATTAAACATATATTTAATGATATATCAAATAAAGCATTATGTATACATTATGTTATAGAGAAAAAACATAATATAAAACTAAGTTTGGGGGGACGGATGTGGCTCAAATGGTTGCGCGTCCGTCTGCCATATGGAGGGACCTGGGTTCGATCCCCAGGACCTCCCGGTAAAATAAAAAATATATATATAGAAGGCGCATGGGTTGCCAGGCTCTGTGTGCCGGTGAGCCGCCAGGCCTAGGGAGCCATGCAGCAAGATGATGACATAACAGGAGAGAGACACAGGGGAGAGACAAGACGAGACGATCTGAAAGCTCTGAAAACCAGGAACCGAGGTGGCGCAGATGGCAGAACACCTCTCTCCTACATCGGAGGTCTCCAGGATCGAATCCTGGTGAAGACTGGAGGAGGAGGATGAGAAGAGATGGCAGGAAACAGACACAGAGAATTGCCCAGCGAATGGACACAAAACAGCAAATGGGGAAGGGGGGGTTTAAAATGGATAAAGTAAATAAATAAATCTTTAAAAAAAAAACAACTACAGGGGGTTGGATGTAGCTCAACTGGTTGGGCGTCCGTCTCCCATATGGAGGGACCCAGGTTCGATCCCTGGGACCTCCAGGTAAAAAAAAAAAAAAAAAAAAAACTACGTTTGGTATAATTCAAATTTTGTAAATAAATAATATGGGGGAAAAAAAAAAAACTTATGGGATACAATAAAGGCAGTCCTGCAAGGGAAATTTGTAGCCCTAAACACCTATATTAAAAAAGAAGAAAGAGCAAAAATCAAAGATCTAACTGAACAACTGGAGAAAGAGCAAACCAATCCCAAAAGCAAGGAAAAGGAAAGAAATAATAAAGATTGGAGCAGAAAGAAATGAAATTGAGAACAAATAGAGAAAATCAACATAACCAAAAGCTGGTTCTTTAAGAAGATCTATAAACTGAAAAACCCCTGGCTAGACTCACAAAGAAAAGAGGAAAAGATGCTGTGGCAGTTTGATGTAATTATGAATTCCAAAAATATAATTGAATCATTTTTGTAAACTGATCTGTTAATCTAGGCATGATTAAATTAGGATTAGGGCGTTGAGCCCCACCCCTTGGTGGGTGGGGAATTGA
>JAKSZT010034297.1:6829524-6847030 GCA_026826555.1 Tolypeutes matacus
CATTTTTGGTATTTCACATTAGCACCCCTTTGGCTGACTAATACAGATGCCAAAAAATAAAATCAGAAATGAAAGGGGAGGTGTTACAACTAACCCCAGAGAAATAAAAAGGATCAAGAGGATATTATGAGAAACTGTATGCCAACAAACTATACAACCTAGATGAAAAGAACAAATTCCAAGATATGCACAAACAACCTACACTGATGCTACAAGAAATACAAGAACTTAACAGACCAATCATATTTAAAGAGATTGAATCTATCATCAAAAATCTCCCAACAAAGAAAAGTCCAAGACCAGATGGCTTCACAGGTGAATTCTACCAAGCATTTAGAAAAGAATTAACACCAATCCTGTTTAAACTCTTTCAAAAAATTGAAGAGGAGGGATAATTACCCAACACATTTTATGAAGCCAACATCACCTTAACACCAAAGCCAGATAAAGACACTACAAGAAAAGAACATTACTGACCAATCTCTCTAATGAAAATAGATGCAAAAATTCTCAAAAAAAAAAAAAAAAAAATGCAAATAGAATCCAACAGCTTATCAAGAGACTTATACATCATGACTAAGTGGGATTTATTCCTGGTATGCAAGGCTGGTTCAACATAAGAAAATCAATGTAATATACCACATTAACAAATTGAAGGGAAAAAAAACACATGATCATCTCAATTGATGCAGAAAAGGCATTCGACAAAATCCAGCATCCATTCTTGATAAAAACACTTTGAAAGATAGGAACAGAAGGAAAACTCCTCAATATGATGAAAGGCATATATGAAAAACCCACAGCAAACATCATACTCAATGCAGAAAGGTTGAAAGCTTTCCCTCTCAGGTCGGGATCAAGACAAGAACGCCCACTGCCATCACTGTTATTCAACATTGTACTAGAAGTTATAGCTAGAGCAATTAGACAAGAAAAAAAATTAAAGGCATCCAAATAAGAAAAGAGGAAGTAAAACTCTATTTGTAGATGACATAATCCTATATTTAGAAAATTCTGAAATGTCTATGACAAAGCTACTTGAGCTAATAAATGAGTTCAGCAAAGTGCCAGGATACAAGACCAACATGCAAAAATCAGTAATGTTTTTGTACACTAGTATTGAACAATCTGAGAAGGAAATCACGGGGGAAAGTCCATTTACAATAGCAACAAAAAGACTCAAATACCTAGGAATCAATTTAACCAACAAAGTACAGGACCTATATGCAGAAAACTACAAAACAGTGCTAAAAGAAATCAATGAAGACCTAAACAAACAGAAACACATTCCATGTTCATGGACTGGAAGACCAAATACCATAAAGATGTCAATCCTACCAAAACTGATTTATGGATTTAATGCAATACCAATTAAAATTCCAACAGCCTACTTTACAGAAATAGAAAATGCAATTACCAAATTCATTTGGAAGGGAAATTGCACCCAAACAGCCAAATCATTCTAAAAAAAAGAGCGACATGGGAGGAATTTCACTGCCTGACCTTGTAACATATTACAAAGCTACAGTGGTCAAAATAGCACGGTACTGGCATAAAGACAGACATATCAATCAGTGGAATCGAATTCAGAATCCAGAAATAAACCCTCACCTCTACAGCCAACTGGTTTTTGACAAACCTACCAAGTCCATGTTAATGGGACAAAACAGTCTCTTCAACAAATGGTGCTGGGAGAACCAGATATCTATAACCAAATGCATGAAAGAGGACCCCTATCTCACTCCCTATTAAAGAATTAACTCAAAATGGATCAAAGACCTACATATAAAAGCCAGGACCATAAAACTCCTAGAAGAAAATGTAGGGAAACATCTTAAAGACCCTGTGGTAGATAGTGGTTTCTTGGACCTTACACCCAAGTCACACGCAACAAAAGAAAAAAATAGATAAATGGGACCTCCTCAAAATTAAACACTTTTGCACCTCAGAGGTGGTATATACAAATGATGGAATGTTATTCGAATGTAAGAAGAAATTAAGTCGTAAAGCATATGACAACATGATGAACCTGGAAGACATTATGTTGAGTGAAGCAAGCCAGACACAAAAGGACAAATACTATATGATTGCATTACTATGAACTAAATACACTGTGTAACATATTGTATAATTCCATTTATATAAAATGTAAATATAAATCAATGTATTTAAAAAAAAATAAAAGAATCAGATGCCTAGACATCAGCAAAAAATTACAAGCCATACAAAGAAAAATGAAGCTATGACTTAGGCAAAGGAACATATCAAAGCTCCAGATGAGACACAGGACTTGAAAGAGCTAATCAACAAAGCTCATACAAATCTCCTAAATCAAATCAAGGAGTTGAAGTACAACATAAATAAATAAGTAAAAGACATTAAGAAGACCCTAGGTGAGCACAAAGGAAAATTTGAAATCTTGGATAGAAAAATAACAGAGCTTATGGGAATGAAAGACACAATAACATACAACAGCAGATTTGAAATCATGGAAGAAAGAACAGTGATGTAGAGGAAAGAACAACTAATATAAGAGAAAGAAGAATATAGAGAGAAAAGAATGGAAAAAATTGAACAGGGGCTCAGGGGACTGAATAAGAACACAAAGCACACTAACATACGTGTTATGGGAGTTCCAGAAGGAGATGAGAAAGGAAATGGGGCAGAAAGAGCATTTGAGGAAATAATGGCTGAAAATTTCCCAACTCTCATAAAAGATATGAATATAAGTATCCAAGAAGCACAGCATACTCCAATTAGAATAAATCCAAAGAGACCTACCCCAAGACACATAATATGCAGATTGCCAAATGCCAAAGATAAAGAGAAAACTCTGAAAGCATCAAAAGAAAAGCAAAACATCACATACAAGTGACGTCCAATAAAACTTAGTGCAGATTTCTCTTCAGAAACCATGGAGGCAAGAAAGCAGTAGTATGATATAATTATGGTACTAAAAGAGGAAAACTACCAGCCAAGAATTCTTTATCCAGCAAAACTGTCCTTCAAATGACAGTGAGCTTAAAATATTCACAGATAAACAGAAACTAAGACTCTGTAAACAAGAATTGTTCTGCAGCCAGACAACAGGGGAGGAGGGGCCTGGAGGAGAGTGTAGAAGTGAAGACTATCAAAAGGGTAATGAAAAAGGTAAAAAGATGGACAAAGATAAGATATGACATATGAAAGCCAAAGGATGAAATGGCTGAGGTAATGCCTTTATAGTAATAAAATTGAATGTTAATGGATTAAACTCCCCAATCAAAAGACATAGGTTGAAAGAATGGATAAGAAAACATAAGCCATCCATATGCTGTCTGCAGGAGACCCACCTTAGACCCAAGATGCAAACTGACTGAGAGTGAAAGGTTGGAAAGAGATATTTCACGCAAACAGTAACCAATAGAGAGCAAGAGTAGCCATACTGGTGTCAGACAAAATAGACTTTAAATGCAAAAAAGTGATGAGACACAGATGGCCATTATATATTAATAAAAGGGACATCCACCAGGAAGAAGTAACAGTCATAAATATCTATCCATCTAACCAGGGTGCCCCAAAATACACGAGGCAAACTCTGGCAAAACTGAAAGGAGAAATAGACATCTCTATAATAGTAGTTGGAGACTATTCTTATGTTGATCAATAGTTAGAACTAGACAGAAGATCAACAAGGAAACAGATAACTTGAACAATATGATAAACGAGTTGCACCTAACATAGACTGCACCCAAAATCAGCAGATTATACATTCTTCTCAAGTGCTCATGGATTGTTCTCCAGGATAGACCACATGTCGGGCCACAACATGGCTCTCACGAAATTCAAGAAGACTGAAATTATACAAAGCACCTTCTCTGATCATAATGGGATGAAGCTGGAAATGAATAATAGGCGGTAAAGGAGGAAATTTGCAAATATATGGAGGCTAAACAATACATTCTTAAATAATCAGTGAGTCAAAAAAGAAATTGCAAGCGAAATTAGTAGTTATCTTGAGACGAATGAAAACAAGAACACAACATATCAAGAATTATGGGACAGGGAGCAGATGTAGCTCAAGTGGTGGAGCACCGGCTTCCTACATACGAGGTCCGAGGTTCAATCCCCAGCCCCAGTACCTTTAAAAAAAAAAAAAAAAAAAAAAAAAATGTGGGATACAGAAAAGGCAGTGCTGAGAAAGAAATTTGTAGCCCTAAATGCCTGTATTAAAAAAGAAGTGCCTCAAATAGCAGAGCTCCTGAAGACTCTAAAGACATGTAGACACCACAGGAAGGGCAGACAATCTCAGGAATCTGGCACTCTGTCAGTGGGCCTTACTTTGAAATATACGCTCCTCAATGTAACAGAATTAGACTCATTTATAATTTCCCTACACATGGCTCTTCTGCCCCTTTTATTTGAACTGATAATTAGCACTATACTTAATAAATATATGTCCCAGAGACTTAAATCTTCATTCTCTTCATATGCCAGTTGAGCCCGGAATCTCAGCAGAGTTGCAACACCTACTCTCCAGTTCAATGGACTCGCTCAAGACAACAAAAGGATGATGATGAACAACACCCATCCCAAAAAACAGAGTATCCACAACTGCAATCAAGACAGTTCAATCCTTCTGCACCATGGGATCTAAACCCCCTCTCAATCAGAAACAGAGCTGGCATCACCATCCCCAAATCCTCAATATTGAGGAATGAACAAACATAAGGGGGAATGCAACTAAGGACTAAAGTAGACATTATTATTCTAGCAACAGAAGAACTTGTATCTTTACTATAAAGGCAGTGGCCAGCTGAGGTTCTGAGGGGAGGGAGAGGGAAGAATAGGTATAACATGGGGCATTTTGGGGACATTGGGATTGTCCTGCATGATATTGCAATGACAGATAAAGGCCATTATACATTTTGTCAAAAACTATAAAATTGTGCGGTGCAAAGTGTAAACCACAATCTAAATTACAGACCATGCTTAGCAGCAAGGCTCCAATATCTGATCATCAATTGTAACAAATGTACCACACTAACAAAAGATGTTGTTAATGGGGGAAAGTGTGAGGGACAAAGGGGTGGGTATACGGGAATCCCCTATATTTTGATCTAACTTTTTTGTAACCTAAAACTTCTTTAAAAATAAAGAAAAATAAATAAATAAATAAAAGTTCAGGACCAGATGGCTTCACAGGTAAATTCTACCAAACATTTTGAGAAGAATTAATACCAATTGTGTTTAAACTCTTCCAAAAAATTAAAAAGGGAGTGAAAATTACCCAACACATTTTATGAAGCCAACATCACCCTAATACCAAAGCCAAATAAAGATACTACAAGAGGGAAACAGATGTAGCTCAAGCAGTTGAGCGCCTGCTTCCCATGTACAAGGTCCCGGGTTTAATCCCCAGTACCTCCTAAAAACAAAAAACAAATGAAAAAACCAACTCTCATTGGCGAGCAGATGTAGCTCAGTGGCTGAGCACCTGCTTCCCATGTACGAGGTCCTGGATTCAATCCCTGGTACCTCCTAAAAAAATAAAAAAGGATAGTACAAGAAAAGAAAATTACAGACCAATCTCTCTAACGAACAAAAAATCCTCAGCAAAATACTTGCAAATCAAATTCAGCAGTATATAAAAACAATTATACATCACAATCAAGTGAGTTTTATTTGTGGTAATGCAAGTGTAGTTCAACATAAGAAAATCAATTAACATAATATATCACATTAAGAAATCAAAGGGAAAAAAAACACATGATCATCTTGATTGATACAGAAAAGGCATTTGACAAAATCCAGCATCCTTTTTTGATAAAAACACTTCAAAAGGTAAGTACAGAATTAAAGTTCCTCAACATAATGAAGGGCATTTATGAAAATCACAGCCAACATTGTACTCAATGGGGAGAGGTTGAAAGTTTTCCCTCTAAGATCAGGAACAAGACAAGGATGCCCACTGTCACCACTGTTATTCAACACTGTGCTAGAATTTCTAACTAGAACAATCAGGCAAGAAAAAGAAATAAAAGGCATCCAAATTGGAATTTGCAGATGACGCTCCTATAATTAGAAAATCCCAAAATATCTACAACAAAGCTACCTGAGTTAATAAGTTCAGCAAAGAGGCAGAATACAAGATCAACATGCAAAAATCAGTAGCATTTGGGGTCGGATGTGGCTCAACTGGTTGGGCGTCTGTCTCCCATATGGAGGGACCCGGGTTCCATCCCCGGGACCTCTCGGTAAAAAAAAAAAAAAATCAGTAGCATTTCTATACACTAGTAATGAGAAAGCTGAGAAGGATATCAAGAAAAAAATTCCGTTTACAATAGCAACAAAAAGACTCAAATATCTAGGAATTAATTTAACCAGGAACGTAAAGGATCTGTATTCAGAAAACTACAAAACACTGCTAAAAGAAATCAAAGAAGACCTAAACAAATGGAAGGACATTCCATCTTCATGGACTGAAAGACTAAACATTGTGAAGATGTCAATTCTACCCAAACTGATGTATAGATTCAATGCAATACCAACCAAAATTCCAAACAGCCTACTTTACAGAAATAGAAAATGCAATTATAAAAATTTTTGGAAGGGAAGGGGTTCCTGAATAGCCAATAACATCCTAAAAAAGAATACCAAAGTCATAGGACTCAAGGTCCCTGACCTTGAAGTGTATTATAAACTACAGTGGTCAAAACAGCATGGTATTGGCATAAAGATGGAAACATTGATCAATGAAATCTAATTGAGAGTTCAGAAATAGACCCTCACCTCTACGGCCAACTGTTTTTTGAAAAATATACAAAGTCCACTTTTCTGGGACAGAACAGTCTCTTCAATAAATGGTGCTAGGAGAACTGGATATCCATAACCAAAAGAATGAAAGAGGACCCCTATCCCACTCCCTATCAAGAATCAACTCAAAATCGATCAAAGACCTAAACATAAAAGCCAGGAATATAAAACTCCTACAAGATAACATAGAGAAAGATCTACAAGACCTTATAGTAGGTGGGGTTCTTTTAAACCTTATACCAAAGCACGAGCAACAAAAGAAAAAAATAGATAAATGGGACCTCCTCAAAATTAAACACTTCTGCACCTCAAATGACTTTGTGAAGAGAGTAAAAAGGCAGTCTACTCAATGGATGAAAATACTTGGAAATCACACATCCAACAAGCATCTAATATACATGATATATAAAAAGATCCTACAACTCAACAGTAAAAAGACAAATGATCAGATTAAAAAATGGGCAAAAGACCTGAATAGACATTTTTCTAAAGAATAAATACAAATGGCAAAAAAGCACATGGAAAAAATGTCCAGCATCACTGGCTATTAGGGAAATGCAAATTAAAGCTACAATAAGATATAATTTCACACCTACTAGAATGCCACTATTAACAAAATAGAAAAATACAAGTGTTGGAGAGAATGTAGAGAGAGGGGAATGATTATTCATCGCTGGTGGGAATGTAGATTGGTACAGCCACTGCGGAATTCTATTTGGCAGTTCCTAAGGAAGTTAGATATAGCTCTACTACATGACCCGGCAATACTGCTACCAGGTATATACCCAGAAGAACTGACAGCAGTGACACAAACAGACATCTGCACACCAATGTTCATAGCAACATTATTCACAATTGCCAAAAGATGGAAACCCAGGTGTCCATCAACTGATGAATGGATAAACAAACAGTGGTATATACACATGATGGAATAGTATTCAGCTGTAAGAAGAAATGAAGTCGTGAAGTATGTAACAACGTGGATGAACCTGGAGGACATTACGTTGAGTGAAGCAAGCCATGCATAAAAGGACAAATATTGTATGACTTTATTATTATGAACTTTAAATATAATGAGCAAACTTATGGAGTTAATAGCTAGAATATAAGTCACCAGAGAAAAGAATGGGGGTTAAAGAATGGAAAACTAAGGTTTAATCTGTGCAGAATTGGTAAAAAGTTATTTGTAAATGTTTGGAAATGAATAGAAATGGTGAAAGCACATCATAGGATTTGTAATCAGTAGCGCTAACATATGAGTATGATAGTGGTTTGTTCTTTGTTGTTTTTCTTTTTTGAGGAGTAATAAATATGCTCTAATATTGAAATGATGAATGCACAACTCAAATGATTATACCAAATGCCATTAGTTGTACACTTGAGATAATTGTATGGTTTATGAACAAAAAAATAATAGGGTGGGTTGGAGGAAAAATACACCAAATACAAGATACAGACTGTAGTTAATAGTAATACTTTGACAATGCTTTTTCATAATTTGTGACAAATGTTTCACAATTGCGCAAGGTGTTTGTAGTGGGGTGATGTACGGGAGCCCTTGTATGATGTTATGCATGTTTGTTTTGTAAGTTCACAACTTTTACTATACACTTATTGTTTATATATGTTCATGTATGATATACTTCAATAAATTGTTTTTAAAATGAAAAATAAATAAATAATCTTAAAGTTCCCAAGGCAGAAATGTGTTTGGCACATTTGAAGAGCAGGAAGGCCATACCATTGAAACATATGATCATGGAGAGAGTGGTAGAAGGGGTCTGGCAGGAGCTAGGTCATGTAGCCCCACAAAACAAGGTAAGGACTTTGGATTTTAGTCTACATGTGATGGGAGATATTGAAGGATTGAGATTTTTCAGAGGCTCGTTCCTAGTGCTGCACGGAGAACAGGCTGGAAGCAGGGGAAAGCATACAGAGGCACAGGGAAACCATAGGAAGCCACAGTATCACCACATGTGACACATGAGAATGGCTTACACCAAGGTGATAGCAGTAAAAGGAGCAAAGAGTGGGTCCAGCTCATGTAAATATTTTAGGAACAGACTGCACATAGCTTCAATTGTTGATGTAGAGTGTGAGAGCAGACAGGAAGTCAAGGGCAGAGCCAGTATTTTAGGCCTGAGCAACATGAGGAATACTGGGGAAGGAGCAGGTTTGGATATCAGAGGGCTGCTGTGAGGATGAGATTAGTTTACACAAGTAAAGTCCATGGCAGGGACTCGTGCATAGCCAGATCTCAGGAAATGATAGCTGTCATCATTCCCAGTCTCACTGGCTCCTTCTCCTAGACTTCATGCCTCTCACCTTTCCTAAAATAATTCCTCAACAATGAGGGAAACTGGGTGAGGGATATACAGGAACTCTGTATGATCTTGCACATTTTCTGTAACTCTAAAACAATTCCAGAATTGTTAAAAACCCATGTCCTCCTCTGCTTAAAGAAACAGCCATACTTTCTTACCCTCATTCATTTGCCATCCACTGCAATCTAATTTCTGCTTGCCCCTCTCCTATTCCTTGAAATCCCTCTACAGCCACCAATGACCTAATTCCCAAATCCAATGGACTCCAATTTTCCTGGACAATATCCACCTCAGCCATGGCTTCAACTATAATCCCTCCTAATGGCCATTAATCCTCTGGATGGCCACAGATGTCTCTGTGAATCTGACATTCATGTACACATGTACACACACTCTTTTCAGAATACAGCTCCCCTTCCCAAGAAAGTCCCTCTAAGGACCTCTGAGGACTCCCTAGGCCAGGGGTTCTTAACCAGGGGTCCACGGACCTTGAATTGAAAAAAAAAAATCAACTTATTATCTTTATTTTCTCTGACCTCTAACTGAAATCTAGCATTTCCTTCACTTATGAATGTATGCAATAAATAAATTACAGTAGTATTCATTTCATCTGACTGGCAAAAAGGTTAAGAACCCCTGCTCTAGGCCTAGGCAAGGACTCCAATCTATCAAAACAAAGGGTGACTCCCATATCTCTATGTCCAGCCCAGCTCTCTTCCCTCAACCTATATTTCCAATTGTCCACTTGAGAGCTATACCTGGATGACCTAAGGGTGCCTCAAATTACATATGTCCCAAACCAAACTGGTCATGTCTCTCTCCCCTGAGCCATTTTTCCCCCTGGATTGCGCCTCTCTTGATGAAACAATTAGCAACCATTCAGTTTGACCAGGAACTACTGGGGAGTCATCCCAGCCCCCCTTTTACCTCCTGAACATCCAGTCAATCCTCAGGTCTACCTCCCAAACCTTTTGCAAAGCTGGACCTTCATCTCTTACCCCCACTCCGACCCTTTTCTCCTGGATTTGCTCAACAGTCTAAGCCTTCTGGTTCCTCCAACCCATACTCCTTCCTGGCCAGAGATGTTTCTGAAATGTTTCCCTGACTTAAGCCCATCAGGGACACCTTTCTCCCCCACAGGAAAAGTGCTCACCCTTTAATACAGCTACACAGGGTAACTTTCACAGAGTAGGCACTACCACCCTTACCAACCTCATCTCTTACTCCTCTCCCCCCACACCCCCAGACCCTAGCAATTCTCTACCTCTCGGGGTTCCTCATGCAGTTTCCTCCCTCCATACCTCCACACACACCAAGTGCACACTCTGCTATAACACATACCCATCCCCACCTTGTCCACATGGGGAACTCTTATGTATCCTGCCAATTCAGCTCAGGCAGCCTTCTCTACCCCAAACCACAATATTCTGCACCTTCTACTGCTGTTCTCCCCTAGCTGAGTAGTTGTGATTATTTCTACCCACATCTGTCTCCCTCTCTAGACAGTGAATTCCTATAGGGTAAGGACCACAGACTTCTCAACTCTTAATTTTCAACAGCTGGTAAGTCTGGCACCTAATAAGCACCAAATAAATGCTAACTTAAAGTGACCTGTTCCCTGAACATTCCTTGGACCTTCTCACCTCCATGTCTTTGCTCTGACCCTTCCCTCTTGTAGCTGTCTGGGAATTTGATGTAATTATGAATTCCAAAAATATAATTGAATCATGCTTGTAAACTGATCTGTTAATCTGGGCATTGAGCCCCACCCCTTAATGGGTGGGGGAATCAAATATAAAAGGCCAGGCAAAGGACAGAGGAGGCAGTTTTTGAGAAGCAGTTTTGATGTTGGAGAGAAGGCCCCAGGAGAAGAGAAGCGAGCTGTTCACCTGACAGTCTACAGCTGACCTTGTGGAGGAACCAGACGAGCTAAGCCCGGAGAGAAACGCTGCCCCAGGAGAGAGGAACCCAAGAAGCCTGAACCCTGGCAAATGTCGGCAGCCAGTCCAAATACGTGGCAATGGACTTTGGTGAGAGAAGAAACTTAATGCTTTATGGCCTGGTATCTGTGGATTTCTACCCCAAATAAATACCCTTCATAAAGACCAACCCATTTTTGGTATTTCACATTAGCACCCCTTTGGCTGACTAATACACCCCTCCCTCATACATTTCCAACTCAGGCCATGAAGAAGTAGGTTCAGACACTCAAGTTCACCACATTTCCAAATGTCCCCCACCCCTAGGGTCTCTGAACTTTCTGTTCTTCTCACCAGTGTCAGGAATGTTTTTGCCCCAGATACTCCCATGACTTGTTCTCTCATTTCAATGAGGTCTCTGTTAAAATATCCCTGTCCACCTTTATAAAACAGCCCATGCCATGACACCACGTTCTATATTTGTGTTTATTATTGGTGTCCTTCCTAGGAACATTGGTTTGATGAGGGCAGGCCTCTCCCTCACCACTGTATCCCAAGCTTTTAACAGTGCTAGGCACTTTCATTCCTTCCAGTTACTGCGCTTTTACTGCGTGCTATGCCTAAGTGCTGAGAATATATCAGGGAACAAAACAGATAAAAATTCTTTCCCTTAAGGAGCTCACATTCGAGAAGAAAGACAAACAATACACAAGATAATAAGTAAAATATAAGTGTTAAGAACAACTAAAGCAGTGAAGAAATACAGGAAGTGGGGGAACCTCACTAGGTGACCCAAGTCCTAAAAGGGAGGGAGCAAGCCACACGGATATGAACTACAAGTGCAAAGGGCCTGAGGCCAGAGCATGTCTGACATGTGTAAGAGGTGGATAATAGAAAATGAGATAAGAAAAGTAACAGTAGGTCAGATTGTATAAAGCCTTAGAGCTCACTATAAGGAGTTTGTCTCTTATTATTAATAAGATGGGGACCCATCTGAGGATTTTTTGAGCACATCTGACCTGTGTTTTAAAAGGATTCCTCTAGCAGCTGTGCTGAGAATAGAGACCAGGGCAGAAGCTATTGGTAGGCTATTTAAATAATCCAGGCAAGAGTTAGTGGTGACTTGGCCCAAGATGGCAAGCATTGGATGTGGAGCAGGAGAAAAAGAGAGCAGTCAGGATGACTCAAAGGATATTGGCCAGACCAGCTAAAGAATGGACTTGTTTTTTATTTTAATGATATGGGAAAGACACAAGAGGAGCAGTTTAGGGAGGGAGAGATGGTAGGTCACTTGCAAGCCATACTGGCATGTTCAGTTTGAATTGCCAGTCATCCATCTCAGAGAAGGTATCAAGTAGGCAGCTCCATGAAGGTCAGGGGAGAGGCGCAGTTTGGAGATATAAATGTTGGATCTGCTAGCCTAATATAATGGTATTTAAAGCTATGAGACTGGATGAGATTACCAGGAAGGAAAGATGAAAATGTCACAAACATAAATGCAATGCACAAAGGAGAATGGTTGAAACAAATTAGAAATGCTATGATGGGCCGCTCCCAGTGTTGTATGTCAAACCCGTCCCCTCACCATCTCGGATAATAAAATGTTTTATGGTTTTGCTGGGGAAAAAAAAGAAACGCTATGATGCCAGAAGACTCTCAAAATCTGTCCTGCTGTCAGCACTGGAGGACAGAATATAAAAAGTGACCCATGTTTGTGCTGAAAGTCACCTCAGCCAAAACAAACAAACAAAAAAACTTCCCACACCTGGCTGAGGAGTGAACGCTGACCACCAGCACTGCCAAGAGGTCATCCAAACTTTGACTAAAGACCCCTAGAGTCAGTCCCGCAACTTTTAAAAAGGGATCCAGGGGGAGTGGATGTGGCTCAAGCAGTTGAGCACCCGCCTCCCACACGGGAAGTCCAGGGATGGGTTCCTGGTGCCTCCTAAAGACAAATAAGAGCAGACATTGAGCAAAAACAACCAGCAGACAATGAGCACAAACAATGAGCAAAACACAAGGAGCAACGAGGAAATAGACAAGGGAGCCATGAGGGGGTGGGGGTGGAAGGGATAGAATAAACACAAGCATCGCCTTTGCTGAAGATGGGGTGCTGTGAGTCCAGAGACAGGGGGGGCTAACCCGGGGTTCCAATCACCAAATCCCTCTGGCTGGGGAGAAGCATCCTCCTGGATGCCCGCACAGGAGATTGGCCAAGATTTGGGAGAGGCTCACTCACAAGATCGTCTCCCTCTGCCCTAAAGATCCCCTTCCCTTGAGGGACATCGCCTCCCGACAGGGTGTATCCGCGAAGGGCCAGCGAGACGGCTGGACGCGATCTGAGAACGGAATAAGACTGGATGCTGTGGCGGGGGAGGGGGTGTCGATCCAGCCAAGGGTGAGCTCTCAGGGAACCGGGTGGGTTGAGCGTGGCGCGTCGCTGCTGAGCGCTTTAAGCGGCGGGTGTGCTGGGAGGTCGGGAAAGCCAAAGCTCTGTATTCAGAAAGAGGGCAGATAAAAAGACCTTCCAGGGCGCAGGCCGACGCTGTAATGGGGGGCAATCTGACCGGGCCTTGAGCCGTCGGCGTCAGGAGTGCCCGGATGCCAAGGAGGAGAATGGGAAGTGTGAGCGGCATGGCTCCGAGCGTGGGGCCAGGGCTCCGCCCAGCCACGGGACCCGGGGTTCAAGGACAAGACCGGGGTCGGAAGGAAGCAGCCTGAGACGCCCTTACCAGGTGCTGCAGCGGTCTCCGCCGTTCAGGTCCCGGCTCGAGAACGTGCCGCCGCTTCTCGCGCCGCTCGCCCGTGCTTCCTGATTGGCCAAAGCTGGCCGCTCCCAGAAGCCCCCTCGCGGCGCGGCGCAGCGCCAGATGAACTTTATGGAGACTGGTGCAGGAGGACACGGGCGTGGGCGGAGCCTGGGGCTGCGCAGTCCCTCCCCGCAGCCTGGCGACCAACGCTCTAACCCTACGACGGAGTTAGAATACCCTTGGCTGGGAGAAAGCGATTCCATAATTCCCTGCGCCGATTTCTTACCCATTACTGAGCGCCAGCCATGTGCCAGGCACACTGTTCTAGGCGCTGGGGACACAGGTGGTGACCATAATAGGCAATATTCCTGCCCACATGGAGCTCCCAGGCTGGTGGGAAATACAAAATATAAGTAAATAAATAGACAACTGCAGATTGTAAGAAGGGCTATGAAGAAAAAAGCGTGAGGGAGAGAGCACACCTGTGTGGTCAGGGAAGGCCTCTTTGAGGAGGTGACAGCTGAGCTGAAACATTAATAATGACAAAGGGTCAGCCTTACAAAGTCCTAGCTGCAGAGCTTTCCAAGCGGAGGAAACAAGAGTGAAGGAAGACTCGCAGGGGGAAAAACTGATGTTTGATGAATAGAAAGAAGAAGCCTAATGACTGGGGGACAGTGAGTGAGGGCAGAGGGGAAAGACTCGCAGGCTGGGGCCAGACTTCGTAGGTCCTTTAAACCATGGCAAGCAAGTCGAAATTATTCCTTATTATGGGAAGCCACTGAAGGGTTTGAAGCGGGGGTGGGGGACATGAGGCAGAGTTATCTTTGTAAAAGATCTCCTGGCCACTGGGAAATGAACTGTAGGCAGGAAAGTGGAGCTAAGAGACTACTGCGTTCAATGCACAAGGATGGTGGGATTAGGGTTGTGCAGCGCCCATCATGAAATATCCATTAAATGCTCACGATGTACCAAAAATGAATAAGGCCCAGCCCTTCTGATCCAAGAAGGGAGCAAATACACAAATAAGTTGTATTTCAGTTTAATGTGGTAAATACATAATAGACTATGCACGGTATAGTAAGGAAGCTTAACGTGGTAGGTAGGAAGTCAGGGAGGCCTTCCTGGAGTAAGCATTCCCTTAACTGAGCCATAAGGATGAGGAGGGGCAAAAGAGTGAGGGGAGGCATTTCTGATGGAGTTAACGGAGTAAGCATAGCAGAGAGGCAAGAAACAGTGCTTTCCCCATTCCCCTCCTCTCGGGCATCTTGTGGGTTCTCTATAAATGATTGATGCTGATTGACAATATGTATGAATGAGACCTTGGCCTCAAGCTTTTAAATATGTATCCAAATCTTGCTGTAGTCAGACAATATTCATAAAATAATAGCATCATCTCGCATGTGAATAATGCTTTTTTCCCTTTATGTAAAGAATTTTTATATGAACTTTTACCTTGCTTTTTTCTTTCATGTAAAGAAGAATTTTGGGGGGAGCAGAGGTGGCTCAAGCAATTACACGTCTCGCTCCCACATGGGAGGCCCCAAGTTCAGTTCCTGGTGCCTCCTAAAAAGAAGACAAGCAGGGGGCGGATGTGGCTCAAATGGTTGGGCGTCCGTCTGCCATATGGAGGGACCTGGGTTCAATCCCCGGGACCTCCCGGTAAAATAAAAAAAATATATATATATATAGAAGGCGCATGGGCTGCCAGGCTCTGTGTGCCGCTGAGCTGTCGGCCCCAGGAGCCATGCAGCAGGATGATGATGTAACAGGGGAGAGACAAGACGAGATGCTCCGAAAGCTCCAGAAGCCAGGAGCTGAGGTGGCGCAGGCAGCAGAATACCTCTCTCCTACATCGGAGATCTCCAGGATCGAATCCTGGTGAAGATTGGAGGAGGAGGATAAGAAGAGATGGCAGGAAACAGACACAGAGAATTGCCCAGCAAATGGGGAAGGGGGGGTTTAAAATGGATAAAGTAAATAAATAAATCTTTAAAAAAAAAAAAAAAAAAGAAGAAGACAAGCAGACAGCGAGTGCAAACAATGAGGGGGTAAAAAAATAAATTTTAAAAAAAAAAAAAAAAAAAGAATTTTTAATGACATAGACAAATGCTCGTGAAACTTTGCCAAATGAAAAATCAGGACATTTATCTCTTAAAGCTGAGTATTTCCATATAATAAAATTCAGCAATTCCACCCCTAAAGACATGCCTAAGAGAAACTCTTACATATGCATAACAGAAGACATGAGCAAGAATCTCCATAGCAGCATACTTCATAATAGCAAAAAATAAATAAATGAAAACAGGCCGCAAGTCCACTAACAAAAAAGTGGAAAAATAAAGAGTGGGGTATTATGGCAATTAAATATTACAATGCAGTGAAAATGGATGTGCTACAGCTACAAACACACCACCAATGAATCTTAAAAACATAATGTTAAATGAAAAAACCAAGTACCTGAAGAATACATAGTATACGATGAGCACAAAAATATTTAAAATAGTTAAAAAACAAAACCAAATGATATATTGATGCATAGACACATTTGTGATAAAACTGAAAAAGTATTGGAATGATAAATACGAAATTTCAGATTGTGGTTATCTCAGAATGGGAAAGGATATAGGAAGACCACCTGAGAAAATGTGAGGCACTGCACAGGTTCTAGTACTTGGGGTGGGTGAGTGGTTCACAGGTGTTTGTTATATTATTTTACATTGTGACATATATATGTAACATATTAAAATTTTTGAATAATTAAAAATGCCCAAGAGGGAAAAAGCAGAATAGAAGTATAACTTATGATTTTAACTATGTTAAAAATACACATGATTTATGTAACATTTATGTAATCTAAGTTTCTTTTAAAAAAATTAAAAAGTCTAGTGAAAAAAATACACATGAGGGAGAGAGAATTATAACAAAGTGGGGACAGTGTTTCTCCTGGATGATAGCACCACAGGTAAGTCCTTAAAAGCTAGTACATTTCCAAAATGTCTGCAATGAAACGATGGTGCATTATTTCCATAACCAGAAAAAATACACTAAAACTGGGTTTTGTTTTGTTTTGTATGCAAGAGAGTTATAACAAATATCAGCTTCCCAATATTTACCCAGGAATACAATCTAAAGAATTTCCTTTGAGGATTCTGAACTTACCTCCAACCTCACTACTTGAACTTTTTTTTTTTTTTTTAAGAATTCTGAAAAATTTAATACAGTTCAAATCAGCACATCTGGTTCATTTCAGCTACTTCACTGCCAAACCTGGGGACAGGGACTGCTTCAGTTTGCCTGCCTTCTCTTTGTAATGACCAAGGTATAAAGGTATTCGCTGCATCAAACTTTAAATTTCACTTATTTATCCTTATTTTCCTTGATCTTTAAAGATTTGACATCCTGGCTGTGAGCACAAAGTCCTTGATTTCCTCAATTTTGCAAGGCATGGTGATGAGGCATGCTGGGAGGTGGGACCAGCAGAGCCATTAGTAAGAAGCAAGGACAGAAAAAAAAAGTGAACCATCTTTTTGTCTAAATGCTGCAGACAGGAGTTTCTTTCTGCTGATCACAGATCTGTATCAGTGCGATTGCTGGAGCTGTTTCTAACTGTGTGTTAATTGGTCATATAGTTTAGAGAGTTTTCTTGAACATCGCTTTTAACTGAGCTCAGACTCTTCCAAGTGCCTTTGTCTGAGGA
The DNA here is from genome assembly GCA_026826555.1 of Tolypeutes matacus. Lineage (NCBI taxonomy): Eukaryota > Metazoa > Chordata > Mammalia > Cingulata > Chlamyphoridae > Tolypeutes > Tolypeutes matacus. The sequence continues at coordinate 6,847,010 of JAKSZT010034297.1, forward strand.
TTGTGCTGAGGATTGTTCCAG
>JAKSZT010034297.1:6852030-6896042 GCA_026826555.1 Tolypeutes matacus
GGGGGGGGGGGCGGGGTTAAATATATAAAGTAAATAAATAAATAAATCTTAAAAAAAAAAAAAAATGAGCTATAGCCACAAACAATATCATGAATGAATCTCACAGACATAACGTGAGCAAAAGAAGCCAAACACAAAGGCATGAGCCCATTGATTCTTCAAATCAGGGAAAACCAATCCACCATGGCAGATGTCAGAACTGTGGTCATATTGAATGGGGCAGGGGTTATTGAGTGGGAAGGGGAATATGGGAATCTTATGAGGTCTGTTAATGTTCTATTTCTTAATCTGGATGCCGAGTGTATGGATGTATTCACTTTTAAAAATTCATTGAGCTGCACATTTAAGATGCGTGCGCTTTACCATGGATATATTATTCATTATGCTACAATAAAAAAGTAAAATAAATAGAAATCCCTTTCCCTGTGGAATAGTAACTGTTGTTGCTACCCAGAAATCATATCCCTTCCCCCTCCTACTGACTGCAGTCAGGAACCATGTCTTACTACTTTGGTATTCCCCACAAGGCACAGCACGTGGTATATGAGAGGAAAGCAAGAAATATTTCTCAAATAACAGACAGAATTCAGCTCCACCGACTGCCCCCTAGCTTGAGCTGCTGCTGCCAGAGATGGGGTTCTTAGTGGGTGGCAGCAAATTATATAAGGCTTTGTGGTCTGTGACTGAGTGATCCGCAGTGCTCTTTAAAAAACATTTAAAGCTTAAAAGGGAAGCTTCTTCTTTTGCTCCTGGGTGGGTTTAATTTCAACTGCACAAAAGGTGACTTGACATTATCAGGGATGGCAAATAGGTTTCCACTTGAGCACTAGGCTCTTGGCAATTGGTGGGGCCTGCCAGAAGCCCTGTGCAAAGGATGCTGAGGGCAAATCCAGGCTTAGTGGCGGGATGCAGGATCATCTGGTGTGTCAATCAGGATGTTTGGACGCAAATAACCGACTGAAATAGGCTCACACAAAAAGGAAGTTTATTACCAACTTAACTAGAAGGTGGTGTCAGGTTGGTTGATGTAGCAGCTCTCAAAAACTCAGGGACTCAGGTCTTTCCATCTCTGCTCTGCTGTCCTTGGTGTGGACCCCATCTTGGGGCAGTGAAGCTGTTTCTGGTCAAGGAGGCCCTATACGGGAAGTGGCTGTGGCTCAATCAGTAGGGCTCCCATTTACCATACGGGAGGCCCCGGGTTCGGTTCCCAGGGCCTCCTGGTGAAGGCAAGCCCGCCCGCGTGGCGTGGTTAGCTGACCCAGCGAGCACAAGCAGCAAGGGGGGGATAAATGAATAAATAAATAAAATCTTAAAAAAAAAAAAAAAAAGGAGGCCCTATAAAGAGGGTCGCAATCCTTGGGCTCTGTTGATGCTCCCAAGAGATAGGTGGCACTTAGAGATAATCTCTCCAGCTGGGGTCTGTTAAAGAGTAGACAAATAAAAAGCACAGCAAACTTTGAGTACTAACCATCTGCATTTCCCTGCACTAAGGGCTCTCAAGATCTTTCTCACTTAACTCTCTTTGATAGCAGTGCTATTGACATTCCCATTTTACCGATGTGGAAAATGAAGCTAGGGGTGGGGGTAAACTTACCTGGACCGTACGGCGAGTAGAACCGGGGTTCCAGCAGGACTTCAGACCTCCTGTCTTTCTACACTCCTCCGCACAGCAGCCGTCCTGCCCCTGCACTGTAGAGGGCGCCGTGGTTTAAAGGGGACAAACGTGGGGAGGATGGGAAGAGCCTGGAGTGCTCCCACACTGCTGGAGGGAACGTAACAGGGCACAACTGCTTTGAAAAACAGGCAGTTTCTAAAAAAGTTAAACACACAACTACCCTAAGACCCAGCCATCCCATTCCTACATACTTACCCAAGAGAAATGAAAACACATTTACACAAAAACATGTACAAAAATGTTCATAGCATCTTTATACATAATAACCCCAATTGGACACAACCAAGGGACCTCTCTATAGGACAATGGACAAACTGTAGTGTAACTGTACAGTAGAATACTATTCAGCAATAAAAAGGAACAAACTACTTATTCCTGTATCAATATAAATAGATCTCAAAAACACTATGTCAAGTGAAAGCCAGACATAAAAGAACACAAACTATGTGATTCTGTTTATGTCAAGTTCAAGAACAGGCAAAGCTAATCCATGGTGATAGAGGTAAGAATGATTTCTTCTGGAGTGTAGGTACTGACTGGGAAAGGGCACAGGGGAACCTTCTGGGGCACCAGATATATCCTGTTTCTTGATCGGGGTGAATACATAGATTCCTGGGTAAAAATACACTGAGCTGTACACTTAAGATTTGTGCATTTTACTGAGTGAAATCATTTTTTTAATAGAAAGATAAATAAATTTTAAATTGAGGAAAAGGTGATTTACATCTATTATTTCTCTTAAGCCTTGCAACAACTCATGGGTAGGCAGGGCTGGCCTCATTGCCATCATCTTTTCTGTAGAAAACCTAAGATCCAGACAGATCTTAAATGACTTACTCAAGGCCACATAGGGAAATAGTGGCAGACTGGGGCCCACCCTCAAGTCTTCTGACATCGAGGCCATTGCTCTCCAATCCAAGGTAGAAAATGAGACAAACTTAGAACCCTTCATGAATTATAACAAGGAGCTATGCCATGAAGTCCTTAAATGGACTTTAATGCCAGCTTTCTGAATTGGGATTGGAACAAATCCCACACTCTCATTAATCAGCAGCAGCTGACGATCAGATGACATTGTGAAGGTGGCGGGTTTTTTAAACATCTGGTTGTTTTATTTGTTACTAAACATACTGACTGTTGAGTGAAGGGAAAAAAACCATCCTACTCATCTCTCCAGTGCTGCTGTTTAAAAACAGCTTTGCCGACATCTATCAAGTTTGTTTATGTCAAATTGTACAATTTGTCACCGATGTTGAATTTGCCAAAAGAAAAGCAAATTTGATTGACAAGGCCCTATGGTTTCTCTCTCTTCCTTTTCAACATTCCAGATGTTGAAAAAAGTTGGATTCAGCCCCAGGAAGACTCATCTGCAGGTGAAAAATGAGCCAAAGGAGCTTGGGGGATATACTTTCAGTTCCTGTAGAAATTTTGCCTTCAAGAGACCCCCATCTTCTTGATTGGTCCAAATTACCCTCCATTTTCAATTGCTGCCTTTCAATGGAACCATCTGTTCCACGGCCCATCTATCAGGGGTTCTGTTGTGGTTGATTATTAAACGTATTTGCAGCTGGAGGTTCAGGGGGAAAAAAAAACAACAAAAAACACCAAAAACTCAAATGACAAAAGAAAAATGTCCCTGAGAGTGAAAGTAGAAAACAGGAGCAGACTTCTAACAATTACCACTCTTAGAAATCAAAGGATGTCATCATCCTCTGCAAACTCGGGAGAAAATTAATATAGCAAACAAATATGGGCACCTGTAATGGACACTGGTGATTTGGGGGCCTCCTACCACCTAGTCTTCCTTCTTTGGTAACTCTATCGCAGAATCCGCAGTTTACTTTGGGAGAATTAACTCTTTCACATCGTGGGTATTCTCGTAGGGATGATAACCTACGATGAAGGGCTGTTATAAGGATTAAATTAATGAATGCATGTTTAGAGTTTAGAGCAGAGCCGTGCATATAGTAGGTGCTCAATAAGTCTTAACTGTTTTTATTATCTAGCGAGGCCTCGTTACCATAACACTCCAGAACTGAGGAGAGGTTTCCCCACCCCACCAGGACAAGGCTGCTGATTCCCACACACTCATTGCTAGACATTATGTTGTCCATAACATTGGCCAGCCTGGAAGCCATTGAAGTAGCGGCCTGGCATGTTCAACTTTGCGGCCACCAGGGGGCACACAGTCAGTATTAGTTGAAAAAGGTCCTTCAATGACCCGCTAGGTGAGTGCAGAATGGACTCTCCAACCCCCCAAATTAACCTCTGTGCTTGAAGGCAGAGCCTGAACTTCTCAGATAAAAGCACGGGTCCATACTGGGGTTAATATTTGCGTGCGTGGCATAAGCGAGGCAGGGCCACTTCCAAAGCGTGGCCCATCTCCGTGGTCAGCCAGTTTCATGGTTCTGTGCTATTACCGGACACAAAAACACTTCCTAAAACAGTGGTGACCAAACCTCACCTCTCTGAGAGAAAAGACTGATGTGCTCAGTGTTGGCCAACAGAGCTCTGCCTCCAGCGATCCCACACCGTAGTTTACCCTTCTGCAAACCAACCCACAGTCACCCCGACAGCCCCCTGGTTGATGGGTGTCTTAGATGTCTTATTCTTTTTTTTTTTTAAGAGTATATAAGAAAAAACAGGTCTGAAAAAGTCAGGCAAAATTTCAGGAAAGAGGGTTGGATGTAGCTCAACTGGTTGGGCGTCCGTCTCCCATATGGAGGGACCCGGGTTCGATCCCCGGGACCTCCCGGTAAAATAAAAATTAAAAAAAAAAATAAAAAGAAATAAAAATTTCAGGAAAGAAATAGAGCACTCAAGAACTTTCTTTATCCATCTTACCAAGGATGTAATTTTTTTAATGGAAAAGTTTGCTTCTTTGCCTTTTGGATCCATAAGTGTCTTCATGGCATTTACTTTCTATAATTCATTTGAATTTGTATCATGAGAAGTCTAATATTTAGTTTCTCGGTTCAGTTAAAACTGGGGCGGGGAGGTTATACCAATATGGTGTCAATATTTTCTCTAAGTGTTTTTGTAAATTCTATCCTGGCAAAAATCAACTTTTTTGTTGTTTTGGTTTCCCTGAAATTAGTTACCACAAATAAAATTTACAATATTCATTTCTAGCAAAGCCTTTTATACAATAAGTACTTAATAAATGTTGTCAAATTAATGAGAAGAGAAATAACATCTGTGCTTTGAGTTTGACTGAGCTTGTCTTAGCCCATTGGTTCATTTCACCTGTGGTGGACTCCAGTGGAGAATCTATTGCAATCTGTTTTTGCAAGGAGGGCTCTTTGCTCCCTGATATCCATCCAGCAAGCCGGGAGCATGGGTGTTTGAGCCACCGCACTCGCTCCTTCCCACTGGATGGCAGGGTCCGGTTGCTTTAACTCTATCTAGTGACTAGAATCACACTTACTTTAGGCACAGAAGGTTAGCCGGTAATATGAATTGGATTGATACCATTTCTTGCTTTTCTTGGACAACAAACATGGAAGAACCCTATTATAATAAAGAGAAAATTAGGGGAAAGGAGCTCCATGTGCCAGATGCTTTATCTATGGTGTTTCTTTTTATTTTGAAATAATTTCAAACTTATAGGACAGTTGCAAAAATAATACAAACCCCATTCAGAGAACTCCAACCTACCCTTCACAATATACTCAGATCCACTAACTTCATGTTTTGTCACATTTGCTATTTCATTCTCTCTCTCCATTCATCCATCCATCTTTCTATGTATGCATTTTCTATTCACATTATGTTTCTTGTATACTTAATACTTCCATGCACCTTTCCTAAGAACAAGGATATTCACCTACATAACCACCTTAAGTGCAGTTACCACGTTCAGGAAATGTAACCTTGATATAAAGCGTACAGTCCAGCTCCAGCCCTTTCATGTGTCCCAGTAATGTCCTTTGGGGCATTTTCTCCTCCATTATTAGATCCAGTCTGGGATCATGTTGCTGTCTCTAGTTGTTATTGTCTCTTTAATCTCTCTCCTTCTCTCTTTTTTTTTAAATTGTGGAAACATACATACACCATGAACTTTCCCATCTCAACCACCCCAGCATACCGTGCAGCGGAATTCCTCACCCTCACCACCATCCATTACCAGAACTTGTCCATCAGCCCAAACAGAAACCCTACAGTCATTATACGTTAACTCCCCTTCTCCCCTCCTCCTCCGCACCTCCCCCGCAACCCGTACACTACTTTCTGTCTCTAGCAATTTGCATATTCTAGCTATTTCCTATAAGTGGAATCATACAATATCTGTCCCCATGTGTCCAGCTTATTTCACTCAACACAGTGTCCTCCTATGCTGTTTAATTTAATCCTTCCAACAACTCTTCAAAGTATCTCCATTTTTCAGAAGAGGAAAGGAAGCTCAGTTAAGGAAGCTGCCTATGGGGTTAAGGTGAATGCCCATGCCCCTTCCTCCTGCTTCCTGTTGGTTAGAACTGAGGAAGGGCCGGGCTGAACTTGCCCGCAGCCGGGTCCTTGGAGATAAGAGCGAGGATGTGGTGAGGCTGTCCTGAGAATCGCATGCACAGGCACATTTCTGCAGCCTTTCTGTAGCTGTTCTGAGCACTGTCCCTCCCCCGTCTGCTGTAATACCTTTATAAGAATCTACCCCTAAGGGATGGTGCGGAACCTCCCCGCCACCAGGTCCTGCAAGCGTTAAAGGCATGTCTACTCCTGCTGGCCTCCCACGTGGTTTCTTTGGAATATTGAAACATTTGGTCAACCTCCCTGGGCTTGCCCTCCTGTGTTACAGTGTCCAAGGTCATGTAGTTAAGGAATGCAAAAAGGATTTTGAACCCAGGCCGCCCTAAGGCAGCAGCCCAGGGTCTTGCCACTGCATCACTCCGTTTCTAGAACTGATATCAGGAACAAGCAGCTGCTCTTTAGAGAAAGAGTCGGGCTGCATTATCCACCGCAGCTCGGCAGCTCGCGCGTAATAAAGAGAGACTCACTCTCAGGGGTGTGCCAGTGCAGGGTCAGTGCCTGAGCGGTGGTGGGGAGGGGTCTCCTTAAATGTTGAGCCTAGGACCTCACTTGCCTCACCCTCGTCCTGCAGTAATTATAACAACAACCTAGTGGCTGGAACCAGATAAGAACTTTATTTCTCCGTCACTTTATTTCGAGAGAGGCCATCCAAACCAGGTGTGGTGGCTCCATGACTGTCATCAATGACACAGTGAGCATCCTGCCTCACTGTCCAATATGATTGCTTATGCTCCAGCCTTAGTGCCCCTGTTTCAGCCAACAGGAAAGGGGACAGGGACCTGAAGGAGCTTCCTATCCCTTTTTCCTTATGATTATTTTTTATTTTATAAATACTCTATGCCCACCAAAAAACCCTCTCCTTTCCGCTCCCCTACCCCCTGCTTCCTCTGGTAACCCCTAATCTACTTTCCTGCCTCTGGGAATTTGCTAATTCTAGATAACTCATATAAGTTACATCATACAATATTTGTCTTTATGCACCTTGCTTATTTCACTGAGTGTAATGTTTTCAAGGTTCAGCCATGATGCAACATGTCTCAGAACTCAGAACAATAAAATGGTCTTCAGAAATAAAAATTTTTTGTCATCAAAAGATACCATTAAGAAAATGAAAGAGCAAGCCACAGAACAAAAGATGTTTGCAATACATCTATATATTCTAGAATATATAAAGAACTTCTAAAAGTCAATAATTTTTTAAAAATAAACTAATTTTTTTAATGGGCAAAAGACTTGGATAGGCCCTTCATGAAAGCAGATATCAAAATGCCAATAAGCACATGAAAAAATGGTCAATGCCATTAGTCATAAGGGAAATCAAAATTAAAACCACAAGGAGGGAAGCGAATGTGGCTCAAGGAGTTGGGCGCCCACCTACCACATGGAAGGTCTCGGGTCCAGTTCCCAGTGCCTCCTAAAGAAGACAAGCAAGACAGCAAGCTGACATGATGGGCTGTCGTGGTGAGCTGATGCAACAAGGTGATGCAACAAGATAACACCACGAGATGACACATAAAAGAAACAAAATGAGAGACGGAGCAAGCAGGGAGCAGAGGTGGCTCAAGCAATTAGGCGCCCACTTCCCACATGGGAGGTCCTGGGTTTGGTTCCCAGTGTCTCCTAAAAAAAAGATGAGCAGACACAGAGAGCACACAACAAGCAGACAGCAAGCACAAACAACGAGGGGCAGGGGAGAGTAAATAAAATAAAATAAATCTTAAAAAAAAAAAAAAAGAGAAAAGAACACAGAAACAAACTACAAGCAAAACAAACATCAAAACCGACCTGATTCAGGGGAGCTGATGTAGCTCAGTGGTTGAGCACCGGCTTCCCACATACAAGGTTCCAGGTTCAATCCCTGGCCTGCTAACAACAGCAACAAAGCAAAACTAACCTATGGGATAGAAATCTGAACAGTGGCTGCCTGGCAAGGATGGGGCGAGGAGGTTGACTGGAATGAGGCCTGAGGGAGCTTTCTAGGGTGATGGAGATGGTCCATGTCTTGATTAAGGTATCAGTTATGTGCAGGGTGGGAGGGAACATTGGTCAACACTCATCAAACTGTACAGTTAAGATTTGTGAATTTTCCTGAATGTAAATGTAATTTTACATCAAGAACTCTGTGTGAAATAGCAGGAGGATAGAGAATAGAAAGCTGAGGGTTAATCTGTGCAGAATTGGTAAAAAGGTTGTTTTTAAATCTTTGGACATGAATAGAAATTGTGAAAGCATATCATGGTGTTTGTAACTAGCAGAGCTATTACAGGGATATGACAGTGGCTGAAAGGGAAAGTCTAAGGTCACATATATTACTAGAAGGAAAGCTAAAAACTAACATGGGCTGTATACAATGGTAAAACCTCATGTAAAACAGGAATATGGTGATATTGCATATGTAAGACTGTTTCTACAAAATATAATTACAAATATACTAGAAAGAAGAAAAAGAATAGCAGCTATGTATGGCAGGGGAAGCATAGAGAGACTGAGAGGTGAGTTTTTTTTTTTTTTTTTTAATTGGAATAATGAAAGTACATTAAGAATGATTGAAGTGATAAATGAACAAATATGTGATTACAGTGACTACCATTGATTGTACACTTTGGATGGATTTATGCTTTATTAATATGTATCAATAAAATCAATTTGTTAAAAAAAAACGTATGTCTGTGTGTGTGCCTGAGTGTGCGCCTGTGTCATGTGTGTCTCTGTCTGTGTACACCTGTGTCGTGTATGTGTGTGTGCATAGGTGTCTGTGTGTATGTCTGTGTCTCTGTGTGCCTGGGTGTGCCTGGGTGTGCGCCTGTGTCATGTATGTGTGTCTGTGTACACCTGTGTATCATATGTCTGTGTGTGTCTGTATGTGTGCCTAGGTGTCTGTGTATGGCTGGGTGTGTGCCTGTGTGTGTATATATCTGTGTGTACCTTCGTCTGTGTATGTGTCTGTCTCTGTGTGTGCCTGTGTGTGTGTGTGTGTGTGTGTGTGAACCGCCAGCCCTGACCTCAGAGACTGATTCCTGAGGCTGGGTGAGAAGCCCGGGAACTGGCCCGCGAGGGTCTTCTGATGAGGGGGTGCAGGACAGGCAGCGCAGCTCCAGCTGGGGAGGCGGGTGGAGGCCACATGTCTCTGGAGGGAGAGGGCTCCTGAGATCCGCAGGAGAGAGGTGGGGGTAGAGGTTGGGGAGCGGCCGTGTCACCTGCACACAGGGCCCTGGGGGCCACCCTCAGGTGGGAGAAATAGGAGGATGCAGGTAGTCACTGCGCCTAATGCTTTGGGGTCAGGCAGGGCCCCCTCACGGAGGCCGGAGTTCAGGAGTGAGTGCAGCTGGGACAGGGTCTCCACGACCTGCCCACGGCGGTTGTAGCGGATGACCAGCGGAAGTTTGGCCCTGGGAGTGGCCCTGGGCAGCAGGAGGAGGTGTGGGGACACCAGTGTCCAGGACCAGCAGTAACCGTAATAGCTCGTGTTTACTAGCACTGCCTAAGTGCTAAGAGCTTCGCCTGTACTCACTCATTTCATCATCCCCATTTTGTGGATAAGAACCCAAGGCACTGGGGGGATGAGTAACTCGCCAAGCTCACACAGCTAGTCCAGTTTAGGGCTCGCATCTTGACAATCTCTTTGCTGGTCTCCTCCTCACTGATCCCGCCCATCCTTGCTTTCCTGAACATTGGACAAATTGCTGTACCTGCGGGAAGAGAATGGACTCTCAAAAGATGAGTAGGGGGAGAAGATGATTGAGGATGGACTTCTTGTCACCTTAGCAGGTGGGAAGATACAACTGCCCTGCAGGGCCAGCCAGGCCTTATAAGTGAGTGAAGGGGTGGGTATGACACTAGGGAGTGGCAGGGACTGTGGCAGCACAGTTGAAAGGCGGTGGCCACTACTCAGATCCACCCACTGGGGCCACGAAGGTCAGGGAATGCAGATTTTTGAAGGTCTTGATTCTTCAAGTCCCCATTCCAGTCAAAGGAAATGTGTCCATGGGCGTGACGCAGACCAGGGTCCGCTGGATTGCAATGTCTGCTCTTTGCTCCTTCCTGGTTGTTTTGCAGCAGGATCAACAGCAGGCTGTGACCTTCAAAAAGTCAAGCCTCAGCCTTCTAAGGCTGAGGCTATTTAACCTCTAAGAGCCCTCCCTCCACTGTTAATAGACCCTGAGCTTGCCTGAGGCTGCCTCCCTGAGGAGTCTCGACTGCCCCCCTCCCTGCAGGCACCCCTCCTTCCAGACAGAAAGGAGCTCCATTCCAGAAACTAACCATGCCCTCCTCAGGAGTTCCTTTGTCCCCTGCCAACTTCTTCCAAAGACCCGTTCATCTGCCAAGGCCTGGGACTATCTCCCTCTACCCCCACCGCCCTTGCTATCAACTGACTCTTGTTTTTGTGGTTTCTTATTTTCCATTTGGGCCATCATATGGTCTGATCTTTCTTTTTTTTTTTTTTTTTTAAAGATTTTATTTATTTATTCACTTATTCCCCCCCCTTGCTGCTTGTGCTCGCTGGGCCAGCCAACCACGCCGCGCGGGCGGGCCTGCCCCCACCAGGAGGCCCTGGGAACCGAACCCGGGGCCTCCCATATGGTAAACGGGAGCCCTACTGATTGAGCCACAGCCGCTTCCCTGGTCTGATCTTTCATCTCATTCCATATCTACTTGTGGCCTGACCTGGTCTTTGCAGCCAGATATGAAAATAGGAGAGATTCATTTCCTGCCTCCTCCTTCTCCAACCCCAAATCTTTGTGTTTAATACAAAGAGCTCTGATGATTTGCCTTCACCACGTAGAAGAGTCCTATGAAGCCTGGCTCATAAACAGGGCTCAGCAAGGGGTCCCAATGCACAACATGGGCATATGGCATTCCCCTCCTATAGCAGGTGTTCCTGGGCCCCCCTAGGTCTCCTGGTAGAGTTGCACCTGGTCCCCAGCTGCTGGGAAAGCTGTGGCTACCACCTGACACCTGTGACCTTCTGCCTCCCCCCAAAGATGACTGGGACAGGCAATGACTGATGGACATGAGGGGGCAAATGCCCAGCCCTTGCCTCACAGCTGGACAATTCAGCAGTATGATTTTTGCTCCTCCATTTTGAGGTTATCCTTGCTTGATCTCTTTCCCTTTTCTGCCTCCCTCCCTGCTTCAATAAGTCACATGCACCCAAATCCTTGCTCAGCCTCTGGGAAACTCGACTTAAGACAACTCCCTCAACTCTGGGGGCAGGAGGGGGGGCACAGGCTGTGGGCAGAAGAGGGTCTGCATAAGTGCAGAGTATCACAAAGCCTAAAATAGAACTGAAAAACTCCTGTATCTCTGTTACTAAGAGTGAGACACTCAAATCCTGTTATCCTAGCGAAAAAAATAAAAGACAATCTTAATTTTCCAACAATAAAGAATGGGATCAGGGAGCGGATGTGGTTCAAGCAGTTGAGTGCTGATCTCCCACACGGGAGGTTCCAGGTTCAGCACCCGGTGCCTCCTAAAGAAAAAACAAACAGACAACGAGCAGACATGAGCAAAAACAACCAGCAAACAATGAGCACAAACAACAAGCAAAAACAACGAGCAAACAGATGAGGGAGCCATTTTGGGGTGGGGGAGAATGGGCTCAATAAATTAAGGTACATGCTTACAATGCATCTTCTGCCATCACTAAAAGTGCTATGTAGGGAAGCAGATGTGGCTCGAGTGGTTGAGCTCCCACCTACCACATGGAAGTCTTGGGTTTGGTTCCTGGTACTTCCTAAAGAAGACAAATAAGACAGCGAGCTGATGCAATGGGCTGGCATGGCAAGCTGATACAGCAAGATGATGCAACAAGAGACACACGGAGGAAGACATAATGAGAGACACAACAAAGCAGGAAGCAGAGGTGGCTCAAGCGATTAGGCGTCTCCCTACCACATGGGAAGTCTCAGGTTTGGTTCCCGATGCCTCCTAAAAAAAGACTAGCACAGAACAAAAACAGACACGGCAAATGGAAACAATGAGGGATGGGAGAAATAAATAAATACATAAAATAAATCTTTAAAAAAAAAGTGCTACATAAATTTTTGGCTAAATGTTGATATTCATGGAACCTGGAAGATGGTATAGGGGAGTTCATTTTACACTATTCTCTCTACTTTTGTACGTGTTTGAAATTTTCCATAATAGAATGGTCATAAAAGGATGGTTGAAGAAAATGCTGTAGAATATTTAATGATATTTGAGAATCATTCATCTATATTAAGTGAAAAAATTGACTAAAATGACTAATCCAACTATTTAAAATAATAAATCTATATGTATATTTTAAAATATTAAGAAATTGAAATATACATACCCAGTGACCCAGCAATTCCATTTCTGGGTAAAGAAACCTGGGTGGGAAAGGAAATGGTTTTAAAAACTGCAGTACTGGGGAGGCGGCTGTGGCTCAATCAGTAGGGCTCCCGTTTACCATATGGGAGGCCCCGGGTTCGGTTCCCGGGGCCTCCTGGTGAAGGTGGGCCCGCCCGTATGGCGTGGTTGGCTGACCCGGCGAGCACGAGCAGCAAGGGGGTGATAAATGAATAAATAAATAAAATCTTAAAAAAAATAAATAAATAAATAAATAAATAAAAATAAAAACTGCAGTACTTTCATTATTTAAAGTGAGGTAACAGATAAAAAGGAAATCACTAGCTAATACTTAGTAAGTGCAGGTAGCCTTCTTTTTTTTTTCCTCTTTTTTTCTCTTTAGTGTTTTTCCCTTTTTTAAAAACAGCTTTATTGAGATTAGCTCACACACCATACAATTCACCCATTTAAAATGTACAATTCAATGGTTTTTAGCATATTCACAGATATTGTGTAACCATCCACTACAGTTTTAGAACATTTTCTTCACCTCAAAAAAGAAACCTTGTACCCATTAGCTATTACTCCCCCATGCCCTGTCCCCAATTCTCAGCAACCATTAATCTACTTTCTGTGCCTATAAATTTCACTTTTCTTGGCTTTTCGTATGAATGGACTCATATAAGACGTGGTCTTTTGTGACTGGCTTCTTCCACTTAGCATAGTTTTCAAGGCTCGCCCGTGTCATAGCACTTGTCAGTACTGCATTCCTTCTTGTGACTGATAATCCAAGTACCCTTCTGAATGCTTTAAGCACCTAACTAATTGAATTTGCACCTTGTGCAGTGGGAACTGTTAGTAAGTCATTTTATACATGAACAGAAAAGTTGAAAAAACCTTACCTGACATCATGGGGCCAGTAGTGGTCCTGGGATTTGAACCTAAGCAGCAGAACCTATACTTTAGCTTTTAGGCTATTTCACCAGTCAACAAGGAGGTGGCGCTATAATAATTAACAAAATTACCGGAGCTAACATTTATTTGTGGCATTCCAAATGGCAGTCAGTCTTCCTAGTAGTTTACATATATTATCTCATTTCGTTCTCATGACAACTCTGTGAAGAAAATTAGATACTAACTACTCAGAGCCCCCTTTTACAAAAGAGAAAAGGAAAGCACAGAGAGGTTAAGGAAACTGTCCAAAGTCACACCGCTAGGAGGTGGTAGAGGCAGGATACATGTCGATGTAATCAGGCTCCAAAGGCTGCGCTTGCAACCCCTTTGCCCGAAGTCAATATATGACCAAGTTGGACATCACTATGAGGAATGTGATTCCAAAAAAAATCTTTAAACCCACATAATAATATATTTTCTCTAGGTACATGGGTAAATGTACAGATAAAGCACTCATACCTAAAGTGAAAAAAAAAAAAAAAAAAATGCAACCACAAAGCTGAATTTACAATATGATTCTAACCAACCAAAAATAAAATAAAATAAAAAGAAAGAAAGAAAGATCTGGTCTCTATGCCTCTCCACACACAGAGAACAGTCCAGAATGATACTCATTGCACCAATGAAGTAGAAATCTGAGAGGTTAGGGCCAGAGCAGAGGAAGTAGGAGCAAAGCTGGCTGTCGAAGGGGACTTCAGACCTATCTGTAATCTTTTAATTTTTCACTAGAAGAAGATACTCATGCATTATGCATACTTAAAAATCAATAATGCCCAAAATAGGCCACATGGATAGGCACTAAAATGTTATAGCAGAATCATCTCTGGGTGGTGAGATTTTCTTAGTTCTTCTCAATAATTTACAACTTTTCTACCACAAGCATATACACCTCCAGCAATCAGGGTGGAGGACAAAAAGAAACAAAAATATCATTATCTTCCCATGATATGTTTCCCTTCTCTTCCCGGCTACACCCAGTTTATTCCCCCAGGCCTCTCCCAGGAGTTCCTGGTCCCCGCCCCTGGCTCCTTGGTGCTGTCTGGATCTCAGAACAGATCCCATGGTGGTTCAGACCCCCCCTGCCCACATTAAACAGATATGTGGGCGTCCGTCCACCCTGCTTGGCCCTGAACTTCTCCAGGGTGGGTCCCTGTGCTGGCCTCTGACCTCCCTGCCCTGGGCACCAACAGGTGTTGGTAGAGTTGACATCGTTGGAGAAGAGAGGAGAGACTTCCTGTCGGCCCTGTGAGTCCCAAGGGTCTCTGGCCGCCCCTCCCAGCCCAGTACCTCCAAGGGCGCACTGCCAACTCCGGCTTCTCTTTCACTGAGCTCCCTCCATGTACCAGGCACTGTTCTGGGCCCTGGGAGATACCAACAGCAGCCACCACCCCGCAGATCACGCCCAGGAAGCGTCAGCGACCATTTTGACCCCAGGCCTGCAGATGTCACATCCAAACCTGCTTCCCTCAGACCCCAGATTCACCAAGGATTAAATCCTTAAGTTTTCTTTCGAGCCAGAGCAGCGATCATCGTTCATGCCCCGGCAATTATTCTCCAAAGCAGCTGTTCTGAAGTCCAGAGTGACTGCTTCACAGCTATGCTTTGCCGCGCTAGTTTTTTCCTTGACTGAATAAACCATATAGTAACAAGCAGGAGAGCTATAGTTCAGATCACATCTGAGGCTATAAAACCAAGATGTGAGGTTTGTTTGTTTTTTACATTTTTTAAACAATGACTTATAAATGGTTTTCTAAAGATAACACTCCTATTTCCAAAGACAGATATTTTTGGTTGCAAGTTTGCCTTGTCTGACTTATCTTGATGTATATATCCTGCCATATAATGTCTGCGGTAACAAAGAATTTTTCCATTAAAAATAAATCCCTACCACCATGCAATGTGTATTCTCTTAGAGGGTAGACAAAACATCAAATAAATATATGGAAGGTTTTATATATATATGCTATTGGAAGATGCTCAGGAAAAAATTAAGTTGGGAAGGGGGATGGGATGGTTTCTGACAGGGAGGTAACAGAGGGAGCCAGCCTGACAGAGTATCCCAGGTGCAGGGGACAAGAGGTGCAAAGGCCCTGAGGTTAAAACATTCTTGGTGATCTTGAGGAACAAGAATGAAACTAATGTGGCTGGTAGGAGGGGGTCACATAGTACCTGTGAGCCAATGTAAGGACTTTGGCTTCCATTCCAAGAGAAACGGTGAGCCATTGGAGGATTTGGAACAGAGCACTGAGAAGTGCTAACAGGATGGGTCCAGTGAGAAAAGGGTTGAGAACAGACTAAAGGGCATGCCCAGATGGACAGGGAGGTGGCACAAGCCTGGAAACTGAGTCTTAGGGAGTCAGGCATCATCCTCAACGTTAGATAGCAATAGGGTCCCAGACCGCATGCCCTATACCTATTGCATTATAATTGTGTTTCTAACAAGCATCTTAGATGTTTCTTATGATGAGACAAATCTGAAAGACACTGCTTTAATATAAGATGCCCCAATTGGATGGCAGCCCAGATGTGTCTAATTATCTCCAAGTGTGAAATTCTCAAAAATATCCTCACAAAATGAATTGAAGGGCACTTGATCACAAATTATAAGTATATTCTAAATAGAGATTTAGCAGTAGGACAGGTGGGAAGGCTTAGAGCAAAGTGGGTATCCTAAAAATTCTAACTATGATAGGTCGTAGAAAAATTGGCAGGTGACCGCTTGTAACAGCCCATGCGAATTCCAATTCCAAACTACCTTCCCAAGGGCCTGCCTGGATTCCTGTGAGCCACAGAACTGCTTTCTAGGACGGGAGGAAGGCGAGTCTGATTGTTTTCATCTTTCGCTTGACTGGTTGACCAGTGAAACTGAATTGGGATTTCTCCCAACGTGCAATGAAGAGAAATAACCACCAGGTGTCAGCAAAAGGCCAGGAATTGAAGCCAATCCCTTTAAGACCTATAGAGGGCTCAGACTTGCGTATTTGAACATAAAAGCTGGGATCTGTGGTACTGGGGCACTGGGGGCGCTGCTTAGAATTCTGGATATTCATAGCTAAATTATGTTGCTGTTTTTTTTTGTTGTTGTTTTGTTTTTAATGCTACTCATCTTTCAACCTGCCTAGGATGTCCCTGCCCTTATCTAGAATCTTGACATTAAGAAAGCCACTTTTAGATGAATGAATCAAAGGATTAAACCAGTTCCCAGCCTGGGGCAATTATGCCCCCCAGGGGACACTTGGCATTGTCTGGAGACATTTTTGGCTGTCCCATCTAGTGTGTGGAGGTCGGGGATGCTGCCAAACAGCCTGTGCGTGCACAGGACACCCCCACAGCAAAGAGCCCTCTGACTTAAAATGCGACGATGCTAGCGCCTCACCCCGCAGCGCCGCCCTCACCAGGTCTCCAGTGTGTCCTCTCTTTTCTTGTTTCTTAATTAACTCCCCTCTCCCTTGCCTATCCAACGGCGTGTCCTTAAACTCCTTTATGTGACACAGCCAAGAACCTAGAAACCCAGAGCCTTCCGCTAACAGCCCTTTCAAGCGGGCGCCGTGGCTTTCCTCCTTGTTTGGAGCCGTCTCCCCCTCCTCCCCGGGAGAACGCGCCCCTCCACTCTCTTGATTTCTGTCCACAGGTGCCCCTGGAGGACACTCACTGTTACACACGCACAACCGGGGGGACGCGCGGCCCGACGGGGCGCCTCGGCTCGGAGAACACGCTGAGGCCGGTGCTTCAGCTCCTGAGAAAGCAGCACTCGGCCTTCCGCCGGGCAGACCGTCGGGGCCGCGCTCAGCGTGCCCAGGCGCACCCTCGCCGCACCTCGCCGGGCCCTGCCCCACTGTCACCCCCCGCGGGCAGCCCGCGGTCCCGGCGGGCTCCACCGCGCGGCGCCCACGCAGCGCACACACACCCGGGGAAAATCAAAAGCTGAATGCAGTGAAAACAATAAAGCGCCGCGCCCCTCTCTCCAGGCCGCCAGCAGAAGGAGCCGCGCCTGAGGAGGCGCCTCGACAGCTGCTGGGATGTGCTGCACGTGGAGGAGACGGGCTGCGCCAAGAGCAGGACCCCAAAGCCTCCAAACACCAGCAGAGCGCCGGGAACCGAGCCACAGACGGCGGCTCTGCTGCCTCCCGAGCTCTGTAGTGGGAGACTTTGGGGTCCAGCCTAACGAAGTCCACCGTGGGGTCCCAGAGAAGGATGGAGGACCCAACCAGTCATGGGGGGCGGCTGACCTCCCTGTGGACGCCTTTCCGTGCCGTCGGAGCTCTTTATTTTAGGAGGAGCACCCACTCATTCGAGGGATTCTCGCACAATCCTTGTGAGCGTGAGACGCAGGTAAAGCAAGAGCCCGGAGATCTGAGACCATTTACACAAATAATAAGAAAATGCTGGGCCTTTGGCAGCAAAACCCGAAAGAGCAGGCCCCTGCTGCAGCTGCGCCGGGCTGGGCCTTACCTGCGAGCCCCGCAGCGGGGCCCCATTCCCGCCTGCGGGTGTCGCCGGCCACCCCCTCCTCACGTGGGACGTTTGCCTGCCAAGGACGCATCTGTCCTTTGCATGGTGGATTCAGGGGCTCCTGCGCGTGGGGCGCGGGGACGCCACAAGAAGGCGCCTTCAGCAGCCTGGACCAGCGCCCCCCGCCCCCCAAGAACCTCCTCTCCAGGTCCAGGCCCGCACGCCCTGGAACAAACTTATCCCCCTTCTCACTCTGAACGGCAGGGCTGTTCGGCATAGCAGGCCTGACTGTCCTTGCCCAGGGGCTGAGCAAGCAAGCAGCAAGCAGCTTCTGTTCCCGGAGGAGAAAGGCCGCCTTGGAGTCGGTAGAGAAGAGGACCAAGGGCCCCGGGAGAGGGGCTGCTGCGGCGCTGCCACCCCAGCCTTGTACACCGCTGTCCATCCACGTCGGGCTTGGGGGTCTCCCCACCCAAGACCAGCTGGCAGTGCTTCGGCCAGCATCCGAGTAGGATGCGGGAGACAGGCACACAGAGACAGGCATGCTGAGGCCCGGGAGGCGCAGGGCTGTGCTCAGAGCCTCACCAGGAACCTGTGGCTGAAGCTGAAGTCTCAGAGGGACAGACGCACCCCTACCCGGCTCAGCCTTAGGTACACATATATGTATGAATACTTTTTTTTTTTTTTAGGAGGTACCGGGGATTGAACTGAGTACCTCCTACATGGGAGGCAGGCGCTCAACCACTTGAGTTACATCCGCTCCCCTACATTTTTTTCAAGGAGAACTAGCTGTTAAGCATTTACCAAGACTCCCCTGAAGATATACCATTTTGGAATAGGTAGAAAATTATAATAGTTTAAAGACATCTGTTTTCCCCAAATTGATTTGTAGATTCAATGTAATTCTGATCAGAATCTACAGGATTTTCCACTGAACTTTTATAAGGGATTCTAAAATTTATATGGGAGAGCAAAGAGCCAAGAATAGCCAGGATATTTCTGAAGAAGAATAACAGAGTACTGAGGGTAGGGAAATGAGGCAGAGGAAGACCATCATGACTTATTTTGAAGCTTTAGAAAAGAGAACCCAGAAATGAACTCAAACATCTATTGAAGTTTTGTTTGTTTGTTTTGTATATGACAGAAGTGGCAATTCAGATTAGTGGGGGAAA
The DNA here is from genome assembly GCA_026826555.1 of Tolypeutes matacus. Taxonomy (NCBI): domain Eukaryota; kingdom Metazoa; phylum Chordata; class Mammalia; order Cingulata; family Chlamyphoridae; genus Tolypeutes; species Tolypeutes matacus. The sequence continues at coordinate 6,871,117 of JAKSZT010034297.1, forward strand.
GAGGGGACATTCAAGAAATGGACCCAATTATTCACAACAAAAAAAAGATGAAATCAGATCCCTGTCTCAACACCATATACAAAAACACATTCCAGATGGATTAAGGACTTAACCTTTAGAAGATATATTTTAGATAGTTTTAAGTATTCAAATTCTTAGCTCCTTGAATAGCAAAGAAAAAAAAAAAAATTCTTAAGCCACGAAAGTACTAAGTATATAATACCTTTGATAAAATTGACTTTTAAAAGAGTTTTTGTCCATCAAAACACTGAGTCAGACAAAAGATAAATAACGAGTATATAGAGAATACTACACACAACCCATAGAAAAATGGGCACAAGTGGAAAGTAATAAAATGCTTAAAAAATTTTTTTTAAAAAAGGAAAAGAAAACACACCACACATAATGACTGAGGCTATGTCAAAGGAACATAGGCACCAGGATTGGAGAAATCAACAAATGGGAGAAGAAAGCTATCTCCTGTGCAGAAGAATTCCAAATAATTTATGTAGATATACTCCACCCTCAAAGAGCATAATTCCTCCTTCCCCATGCATGGGCCCTGCATGCTGACTTCTTTCCAAAGAGTGCAATATGGAAAAGGGGAGGGAAGAGTAACTAGAGAGAACACACCTGGCCTTTGGCCAGGTGACCGACGTCAATATCCACAGTGGTAAGTCATGTCGACAGTATTGTCTTCTTGATATGAAGGGATGTGAATGGTACTTTTACCTCCGTGGTCTTCAGGCCCCAAAGTCATAACTCCAGTCTAATCATGAGAAAAACACCAGATCCCAAATGAGGGCCATTCTACAAAATGCCTGACCAGTCCTCTTCAAAACTGCCAAGGTGGTAGTGCTAGAAAAACCCAGTGAGCTTAAATATCAAGGCATTGTACTGTAACTTACAATGTTAGAAAAACTCAATGTAACTCTTGATCCCATGTCAGGAGGCACACAGAGCTACAGATTTAACATTAACCAGATTTAGCTCCACCAAAAATGTATAACTATGCACTCCCTCAAATGTTTTTACTTGCATGCTTCATTATCTGTACCTTCACATCCGTATCACCCCCCATCCTTACTGAAATTGGGGGATGATGGATTCCTTTAGGTTCTTGGCTACATTACAGAAAAGAATGTAAGAACATGCTGGTTAAGTTAGGCCAGTAGTTTATTGAGATATGAGAGAAAAGGACAGAATTACACACCTAAGATGTAGATGTGGGCTCCTCTAGGCAGAGAGAGCATTTGGGGTTATGGGGCTACTTTATTAAGCCATTACTCACTCTTCCCCTTCCTAATGTTGGGAGAGGGGCCCCAGCTGTTTGCTGTTCTGATTGGTTACCCCACCTGTTAGTTCTCAGGGAGCCATGGTGAGGCCTTTAGAAGGTATCTGGGGCTTCCCCTTGACCCAGAATAGGATCTTGTTCCAAATGGGATCTCATGGCTGGGGTCTCACGGGGTCTTTCCGGACAACCTTTCCCTCAGGGGGTTTCCGGGTAGGGTTTCGTGGCCATGTGTCTTGTGGCCATGTTTTCTGCCAGGTCTCAGCTGTGACTTGTTTCCCTTTCCCTAAGCTAATCTGCCTCTACTTCCGCCTCAGGAAGTTTTCACCCTTATTCTTAAGGGGGAGTTAAGGGCAATGGTCATTCTTCTGTAACTGCTTCCCACTGGTTAGGGGGAGTAGTCCCTACCTGACAAGGTGTAAAACCCTCTCACTACTCTATTGCAGTTGAGGGAAGATAAGTCTGGCACTATGGTTGAAGCCCCACATGGCTAATAAGGTGTTGATTCTGGAAGAAATAAACTGAGTTAAAATTTTGGAGATACACAGTCCCACTAAAAGGATAAAGAAGATGACGGTAAGTGGGCCCAAAAAGGGGGGCAGCCATGACATACTGGACCACAAGAGTGGGAAAGGCCAGGTGCCTCCTGAGGCTGCATCCTCCTGAAGTTGGTGGGCTTCATCATGCAGGTTTTGAATGCTGTCTAGGACCATTCCGGAGCAATTTACATAGAAACAGCATCCTTCCTTGAGAAGCAGACATGCTCCTCCCTGTGCTGCTGTTAGCATGCTTAGTGCCCTGCAATTTTGCAGCACCACAGTGGCAAGAGAGTCTTAGGACTTCTAAGGCACAGCTGGTTTCTTCTGTGCTATTGGTTAACTCTAGGAAGAGATCGTGGTGGACCTGCTGGGTTTGGTATAATCTGCCAACCCCAGTTCCTACAGCTGTGGTCGTGCCTAAGGCAGCTAAGACAGGATGAGAAGAGCCACTGCCCTTTTAGTTATTGAATGGTGAGAAAATACAGGAAATGGCACAGTGAGGTTTTCAGGACTATAGTAGATAGAAGGGGTGATGGATGCTAGTGAGCATAAACCAGTCCAAAGGGTAGGCAAGGAGAGGTAGGCCTTGTCTCCACAGAGAAAGAAAATTCCATCTTGACAGTTTAGTATTTGAGTCCCTTACTATTCCTGCCCTAGGATGCCAAGCCTTGAGTGGGTCTTTGGTGCTGGTAAGCATTGTGGCATTGATGGGGTGCTGGGTTAGGTAGACCACTCAAGGGGAAGCAGTCAGCATACCTAAGTGTTCGACTGACTGAGGGGCCATCCAGAGGTATTATTACAGGAGGTAAAATCAAGTTGGCCCAGAAAAGGAGTGGAGGAGAAGTGTTGGGAAGCTTTGGAGTAGATACAGATGGGGAAGGTAGTGTTCTTAGGTATGTAGACTGAAGTGTGTAGAGGTCCCAATAGAGGAAGAGAGGTAGGTTCTAAGGTGATGCTGCTAGCTCGGAGTGTGGCAAGAAGCTGGCTGATGAGTTGTCGGTGTTCTACCCCTGCACTGGGTGATACTGTGGCAATAGGCCATACTGTGAGATTGGCAGTTGCCCAGTGCTTGGGAGCAGCTGGCCAGGCCATGGATGTCTCTGGTTGGGACACACAGAGCCAACATGAGGATTTATTGGCTAAGTTGGCCACTCTTTGGACAAGATTTTTTAAGAGGTGTCTGGCTTGCCCTCCCCTAGTAAAAAGAATGATGTAGTAGAATACATGAAGCTTCATTTGGGCCAGAGTTAGAGGGAACAGCATGCAATTTATGTACTGGCTTTGACACTGACATTACTTAACTTTGTCTCTTGAAGAGGTATTTCAGGCCGCCCAACAGCTGGCACTTGAACGTCTCATCAGGTGCTTCTGGTGAGTTGGCACTTCATTGGGCAACGGCTTCACTCAGGATAAGTGCATCCAGCTGGCAAATCCATTAACAGCTGTGGGAGTGCTCAGAACCACAGAGTAAGGTCCAGTCCATTGTGGCTCTAATTGGAAGTGAGGCCTGTTCTCCTGCCAGGGTTTGATCAGAACCTGGTCTCCAGATTTAACTTTAGATAGAGGTAACTCACGGTTGGGGTTAGGGAGGATTTTGTTCCTGAGCTACTGGATGACTTGTTGAGTTTTTTCCTAGATTGATAAAATATTTGGGTCTACTGATCTAGTGATCTAGTCCTGGCTGAGGGAAGGTCGCCCATTGACCACCTCGAAGGGGCTAAGCTAAAGTGGGTCTTTTGGAGTTATACGCAGCCTCAGCAAAGCAACGGGTAGATTGGTGACACAAGGTGACATAGTTTCTTGGCAAAGTTTGGCCAGAATTTGTCTCAGGGTACAGTTAGCTCTTTCTACCTTCCCTGAGGGTCCAGGTGCTATGAAGATGATATTTAATTCTGAGGGTAGCCAATAGACCTTGGGTTATTTCTTGCAGCTTATAGTAACAGACTTGATGACACATGCCATCATATGGTCTCTTTTCCTTAGGTCTGCTTGTGCCCTTCCGTAGTCCCAGTTAGGGTCAGTATCAGGAACTGCCGTAGTCCCTGCAGCATGTTGCTGAACCTGTCGGGCCACCATATTGGCATGTCCCTGGGTTTCTCCCAAATGCAACATTTTTCTTCAGGTGTACAGCACATGGCTAGGATAACATGCATAACTCCCCATGTTAGCTCAAAATTTAGGGTCAACTGCTGGCCTCTGAAAATTGCCCCGACTGTTTTTTACGCTGAGCTAAATCTGTCAGGAAGAAAGGAAGACGGACTCTAAGTGTTCCTGCATCTCCATTTGCTACTTCCCTCATGGAGGAGACGCTGTTCTCGGGGCCCTGGGTAGGGTGACAAGATGCCCCATTTCTGGTGGCTCCTGCTGGACTAGCTATGGGCGCATAAGGCAGGGTGCAGAGGCTGGAGGTGAGTCCAAGGGAGCCTCGGGTTCAGGGACCCCAGGCCTGGGGGCCTTAGGTTTGGGAACCTTAGGCTCAGGGGCCTCAGACTCTGCCAGGACCTCAGGCTTGGGAACGGGTTACGATGCAGGGGAGAACTGAGGAGGGGATCGTCTAAGATATCACCCTCCTTCTCAGATTCTGTTCAAGTTCCTCTTTTTCTGGCCCCTTTTGCTCTGGTTCTTTCTTTTCTGGGGGTGGTTTCACTTCCCAAGCATAATACAACCTACAAGACCCATTTAAACTTGTGTTCTGAGATAGCGCTATAAAGAGTTGGACATATGGAATCTTTGACTGCCTCCCTCCCCTTTCTGGTATGCTAGAGGCTGCACCCACTATTCTAGAAAAAATGGAGAAGAGTTTGTCAGATGATCTGGTGTCCCAGACTCTGAGTCTGACTAAACTTTTACCCTCCAAGCCAAGGCTCCCCAAAATAACGTCACTTGTCCTTCTAAGAAGTTAGGGGACGCTGACTGCTTGGGGGTCACATAGGCCTTCAGAGACATTTGGAGCTGCTGCTCTGGTCTCAGCGTCCTGAGAACGCAGAGCCGTGCCATCGGGCCTCCCCATGGCATACTAGGTCTTGGCAGGTGTCCAGACCCAGGTTCCAGACAAAAGCAGCCAGGCCACATGCGTGATTCTTCCCAGGAAAGGGGCTGGCTTGAAACCTTCCTTTCAGCCTATTCTTACAGAGGTCTTGGGAAGTCTCATTTATGGCCACTGCCAGGGAGTTTGCAGTTAAACCAGACAGTAAAAGTATTAGAGATTAATTGTTCCGTCCTTACCAGCAAACAGCCTTGGGGGCCCCAAGGCAATGTCAGGGCCTCCCGGGTGCTGAGAAGGAACAGAACTTCCCTGAGATACCAAGGGTGGGACCAAAGCTCGCTAGCAAATGCATTTTCAGTTTCTAAGACATTTTAAAGCATCTCACAGACCCAAAATGGTGCAACAGGTGATAGCCATTCTGAGCTCACAGAGAGGGCCTGGTAGACTCCCGGCAGGCTCCTACTCAACTCAGGCCATATGCCTCGTCAGGTCTCAAGTGAAGCGGGACACTTCATCCAGAGAGAAACTCAGCACCCAGACAATGTGTTTAGGAGAGGAACCTTTATTTCCGGCTGGCCGGGACCTCCTCCAGCAGTATGGAGAGAAGTGACCCCCAGCTTCCTGCGGTAGGTTTTTATAGGGAATTTTAGCAGGGTCAGCATGATAAAGCAACTTTTCTGTGTGTTCAGATATCAGATTAGTTGATTAAAACAAAGCATTAGTTTTTTGCACCAGAAAGGGTGAGGGGCAGCTTCAATTGTCCATGTCCAGCAGAGCAAGCAAGCAATATTACAGAAGCTAATTTTTGCGATTAGCATTGGTGTTAAGGGGTCTGGGTTAATCTTTACTAGGGGTGGGTTTTGCCATCTCCATGGTGGCATGATAGGCCAGGCACGGATGCATATCCGGGGTATTGTTTTAAGCAGGTTTTGTGGGCCTTAGGAACTTCCATCAGTGTTACTATGTTTAAAAATCTCCATTACACAAGGACAGTTTCACCCATCACCCAGAGTTTCCTCGGCCGGAAGTCTGGACAGACTGAGTTTATGTCCTGTGGGAGCCTATCCAGGAACCCATTTTAAAATGGCAGAAGGGGATGGCGGGCAACCAAAAGAGGGCACAAACAGGCTATAATTAAAAGTTAGACTCACCAGTCCTCGCCAGGGGCTGGGGAGAGTTACCTGCTTCTAGAACTCCTGGCTGTTGCTCACCAAATGAAGTCGGGAGACGATGGATTCCTCTAGGTTCTTGGCTATGCTACATAAAAGAATGTAAGAACATGCTGGTTTAGTTAGGCCAGTAGTTTATTGAGATATGAGAGAAAAGAACAAAATCACACACCTAAGGTGTAGATGTGGGCTCCTCTTGGCAGAGAGAGCGTTTGGGGTTGTGGGGCTACTTTATTGAGCCATTACTCACTCCTCCCCTTCCTGATGTTGGGAGAGGGGCCTCATCTGTTTGCTGTTAGTTCTCAGGGGGCCATTGGGGAGGCCTTTTGAAGGAATCCGGGTCTCATTCCAAATGGCATCTCGTGGCCAGGGTCTCATGGGGTCTTTCCGGTTTTATCCTTGGTGGAGGCCTTTCCTTCAGGGGCTTTCCAGGCGGGGTTTCATGGCCATGTGTCTCACAGCCATGGTTTCTGCCAGGTCCTTTCCCTAAACTCACCTGCTTCACTTATCATCCCAAGATTGCCCAACCTAAGGTACCATGTATATTTTAAAATTAACTGGGAAAGCAAAAACAAATTTTTCTAGCACCCTTGTTAGAAATGTCACCCTAATGATTAACTTTCTTTATATCCAAGTTGTAAGAAAAATCCTTAACAAGGAGGCTGATTTGAGATTATAGATCTCCGGTCTCCCACCTGCAAATAAAGCCATGCATCCTTCCTAGCCTAGTTCTGTGTCTGTCTATTCTGCCACGCTGAACTAACAAACCCAGCCCAGGATCACCCTGGCCCCTCTTCAAGGTCATCAAAAACAAGGAAAGCCAGAGAAATGGACACAGCCAAGAAGAGCTCAAGGAGACGTGACAACTAAAAGGGATCCTGGAGCAAAAAAAGGACATTAGGTTAAAAACTAAGGACATCTGCGGGGATTCCATGTAGCTCAGTGGTTGAGTGCCAACTTCTCACATATGAGGTCCCGGGTTCAATCCCCAGTCCCGGTGCTTCAAAAAAAATAAAAGAATAACACTAAGGAAAGCTGAATAAAGTAGAGACTTCAGTAAATTTTTTAAAAAGTGAGCAGAACACGTAGATAAGCACTTTTCAGAAAAGGAAGCACATTTGGCAATAAACATCTGAAGAGATGTTCCACATCATTGGTAATAGAAAAGCCACAAGGCAATGCCATTTTATACCCATTGATTGGCAGAAATTAAAAATTCCAACGGTACCAAGAGAGGATGTGCATCCACGGGCTCCCTTGTGGCCTTGCAGGCCATCGTGAGGATGGTGGCTTTCACAGTGGGTGACGGGGAAAGCAGCGGAGGGTTTTGAGCAGTAAATGTGTCTGGCTGCTGAGCTGCAAAAAGCCTGCAGGAGAACTGGGGCAGACGTGGGGAGACAGGTAGGAGGCTAGGGCAGCAATCCAGGGACTGGTAGAGGGTGATTGAGACCAGTAGGCGGCAGTGGAGGTGGAGAGAAGTGGTTGGAGTCTGCTCTGTGCTATGCTGCCTCCTGATCATCCTATGTTGAATTGAACTTTGTGTCTGACCTCCCACCCTCCTCCGATGAACTGAGAAGCAGGAGGGTCAGGACTATCTTATTCATCTATCATTCAGCATTATAGTCAGGCCTTGGCACAGGCCCAGCCTTGGCACAGGCCTTGGTGGAGGCACCCAGGAATGAATAAATGAACAGCCCCAATTATATTGTTCCCTTCCTCTTTAACCCTCTGAAGCAGGCTAGATTGGGAATCAATAGATGCATCTGGAACCTGGCAAGAAGACAACGTGGACATCGATACCCCCAAGATGGCTGCTGGAAGACCCAAGACCCTCATGAGAAATCCCATTTGGAATGAGATTTCTTTCAGAAGCCAGCAGAAGCCCTGGATATTCTCCGGGGACCTTATCATTGGGCCCTCCCAGGGGATTGATGGGTGGGGTAATCAATCAAAACAGCAAACAGCTGGGACTTTTCCCATGCCATTAGCAAAGGGGTAGAATAATTAATGGTTCAAAAAGCAAGTGCAAAGGCCTTTTGCTCTCTCTTGACTTCTGACCCCCTGTTCTTGCCTTCTGTGCCCTGCTTTCACTGTGCCCTCCCCGACCCCTGCATGGATCAACATGCAAGTAAAACCTGGGCATTTATAATCTATAATGGGAAATTATAGTCTATAAATCAGCCCTCTTTATCACTCTCCAGCCCCTTCCTCTCTACCTGGGACCTATGATCTATTATTTTCCCCCATTTCTCTTCCCTCCCTACCTTAATAAATTACTGGCCTAATCAACGTGGTGTGCTCTTGAAATTCATTTCCTGCAGTTTAGCCAAGGTCCTAGACAAAATCCAGCTACACCTCCGTGGCTCCTCGTTAGCTGGGAAATGGAGAGGACGTTTGCAGCCTATCACACTAGGCTCTCTTTTTCATCTCCATGACTTTGCTTATGTTGTCCCATCTCCAGGAGAGGCAAGAGCCCACTTTGGGGTCGGGGTGCTATAAGGGAAGTCAGGGTGCCAAGGACCCCACACACTTAACCCCCTTTGGACACTTTCCCCCCTAGAAATGGTTGCCTTTGGGAATTTTGCCACCTCTTTTCATCTTTACCAGGGACCCAAACCCATATAAGCCATAGGGATATGAGGAACTGCTTCTGTCTGGTACAGACTTCATGAAGTTCCCTGCCAAGAAAGTATGAGTTTCCCAGGGCCTAGACTGGCAGGCCCCAGGGGCAGGAAATGCCTACATGCCCAGAGAAAACCTCACCCACGGGTGTGTCTCACAGGCCCGAGCAAGAAGGAACATGGCCCAGAATAGGAGGTGACATCCAGTCCCCTGATCCTACTCTGCCCTCAGAGTCTCAGGCCTGGGGTTCTGGCAGGTACAGTCTTGGGCACAGTGGGTGGTACTGTGATGTCAAGGAAGAAGACCCCACCCTGCAATCAAAAGAGTAGTTGTCTTTGGTTCCAACCAATAGAATGAAGCTAAGGGTAATTGGCTGGAAGAGTGAAAGGTGGGTGCTGAGGGCCAGGCTTGGAAAGGGGGCAGAAGCCAAGGAAATACCAGAGAGTTGTGATGCAGGATTCATGGGCCTGGACTTGGGGCCCAAAGAATCTGGTGGGGCCAGTGCCTGTGAGGAATGTTCTCTGATGCTCTTTCTACTTGTCAGTCCCATTTGACAGGATCTGACCCTCCAGCTTTTATAGCTGGAGGCGGGCCCCTGGCTCTCCATTCCCACAGCTGCACGCATGTGGGAGAGGGAATTCCCCAAAAGGAAACTGGAGATATGGGTGGCACACAGTCAAACTTGACAAATGCCCATCACAAGCCTGAATCTACCCCTAGTCACTGCTTGGGGAAGCATTGCCCCCTCTCTGCTGGGCCCCTGGAAAGGGGCAAACCCTCCTGTGAGGGGGAGGGGCGACCCACAGTCACTGACCTGCTGGTGTAGGTTCTGGCTTAACCTTGCTCTGCGTGGGAGGGGAGGGGTCTCAGAGACAGAATAGCGTCCAAAAGTCCAGGTATGACTGCACCCCCACCCCCAGAGAGGTCGATGGTGTATTGAGCAGGTCAGGGGTTCTGGCAATTGATACCGATCATTTGCAGGTTCTTTCTCCCCGAGGCATTCTAAAGACCAATTCCTGAGACACGGGTCTTGCAAAGACAGAAATTTTGTTTGTGCAAACAAAGGAGGTCAGTGGCCTTGTGGCCTGCAAAACTGCCTCCTGGATCTGGAGAAATTCTGATATTTTATAACATCAGGGTGCTAATGAATAATTGGGGTAGAGCTGGGCACGGGTTCCTTCATTTATAAGCCTTAAGGGGCTGAACAGGATGGAGGTGAGTACCAAAACAAGGTGCATCACCAAATTATAATCATTATCAGAGATCAGGGACCTGGGGGCGGGGTGAGTCACAAACAAGGTGAGTTAAGAAGTTTTTCATATGGATATTAAACAGAGGAAGCTGGAGTGGTTACCTTTTCAATAGAAATGTTCATATCAAAGGTAAGATCCATCTGGAATAATTATCATAACAGCAGGTAGAAGTGACCATATACCAGGGTATGATCCTCTGGAATAATCCCCACAATGGCAGGATTTTAGCTGGAAAGGGCCACGTATAAAAGGTGAGGTCGGTCTAGCCAGTTTCAGTAAATCAACCTTTGGCTATTTTATAATTTAATTCTTAACCCTCGGTTGCACAATGGGGCCCAGATCCATCCCCCAGCTTTGGGAGGCGACCTCTGGAATCCTAGGGACCTAGTCTACCAAGCACCTCTGTAACGGTTTCCCAGGCCCTTGCTTCAGTCTCCTCACTTGAGGACTGAAGAACCACCAAGGGGAGCGGATGTAGCTCAAGTGGTTGAGTGCCTGCTTCCCATGTATGATGTCGTGGGTTCAATACCCAGTACCTCCTAAAACACCAAACAAACGAAAAAACCAACTCTCAGTGGGGAGCAGATCCTGGTACCTCCTTTAAAAAAAATCACCAAGTCTGTCCAGGCTCAGAGAAAGGATTTCTGATCCCTGGGAAATCCTTGGTGCTGGCCTCCAGGCAAAACCAGCAATGTTTGTCCCTGGAGGTGATATCCCAAACTTCCCCCACCATCCCAGAGCCCTAAAGGCTCCTTTGGAAGCTGGATTCCTCTAGGTTCTTGGCTATGTTACATAAAAGAATTTAAGAAAATGCTGGCTTAGTTAGGCCAGTAGTTTACTGAGAAAATGGGAGAAGAGCACACAAAGGGGAGAAAAATAACAGATTAGGCATCCACAGGTACAGGCGCAGGCTGCTCCAGGCAGAGAGAGAGAGAGAGAGATTTGGCCTGTGGTTACTTTTTTTTTTTTTATTGATAAATATAAATTTTTTTTTTTTTTTTTTTTTTTTTTTACCGGGAGGTCCTGGGTATCGAACCCGATTCCCTCCATATGGGAGACGGACGCCCAACCACTTGAGCCACATCCGTCCCCATATAAATTTTTTTTTTTGAATCAAACAATATGTTACACAATATATTTGGTTCATAGTAATGCATTCATACAGTGTTTGTCCTTTTGTGTCTGGCTTGTTTCACTCAACATAATGTCCTCCAGGTTCATCCATGTTGCCATATGCTTTATGACTTCATTTCTTCTTACAGCTGCATAATATTCCATCATGTGAATAGACCACTGTCTATCCATTCATCTGTTGATGGACACCTGGGTAGTTTCCAACTTTTGGCAATGGTAAATAATGTGGCTATGAACATCAATGTCTGTTCATGTCACTGCTCTCAGTTCTTCTGGGTATATACCCAGTAGTGGTATTGCTGGGTCACGTGGCAAGCCTATATTCAACTTCTTTAGGAACTGCCAAACAGTCCTCCACAGTGGCTGTACCATTCTGCATTCCCACCAACAGTGAAGAAGTGTTCCTATCTCTCCACATCCACTCCAACACTTGTAGTTCTCTGTCTTTTTAATGGTGGCCATTCTGATAGGTGTGAAATGATATCTCATTGTAGTTTTGATTTGCATTTCTGTGGTTATCTTTTAAGCTATTAATTATTCCTCCCCTTGTAATGGTCAGGGGAGGGGCCCCAGGTGTTTGCTGTTCAGATTGATTACCCCACCAGTCATCTCCCCAGGGGACCAATGAAGACAACCCCCACCCCCAGAGGATATCTGGGGCTTTTCCTTGACCCTGAAAGAGATCACCTTCCAAATGGGGTTCTCATGGGGTCCTTCCGGCAGCCTCCTTGTGGAGATCTTTCCCTCAGGGGGTTTTCAGGTGGGTTCCAGGGCCACATGTTTCTCAGCCATGTTTTTCCGCCAGGTCTTTGACTCATCTTCCCTTTCCCTAAACAAGCCTGCCTCAACTCCCCGTTCAGAGGGTTTGCACGCTTTTTCTTAAGGGGGCGCTGAAGGATGGTGGTCATTCTTCTCTAAGTACTTCCTGCTGGTTAGGGGCAGTAGGCCCTACCTGACAAGGTGTAAAACCCTCTTGCTACTCTATCGCGGTTGGGGGAAGACTGGCCCTGTGGATGGAGCTGGATGAAATCCCCACATGGATAATAAGGCTTTGATTCTGGAAGAAATAAACTTAGTTAGAATTTAAGGTACATGGTTTTACTAAAAGTATAAAGAAGATGGCGGTAAGTGGGCCCAGAAAGGAGCTAGCCTTGACATACTGGGCCTTGAAAGTGAGAAAGACCAGGTGCTTTCAGGCTGCATCCTCCCAAAGTTGACGGCAAACAGCATTCTTTTTTGAGTTCTTTTATGCTGCCTGTTAACTCTAGGGAGAGATTGTGGTAGACAAGCTGGGCTTGGTGTAAATTGCCAATCCCAGTTTTCCCATGGAGGTAGTTATGTTTAGGACAGTGAGGAGAGGTATGAAGAGAGGCACTGCCCTGGACATAAACTCACAAAGACAGTACAGGCAACAACAAGACAAGCATATGGCAAGCAAAATAAAGGCAGTACTTAAGAGAGCCATTCCTTTATCTTATAAGCACATTCCTTAACTACTTATAAAGTGAATTTATAAGTTTACCAAGACTTTTAACCTATTCAATATCCTTACGCATATGATCTAGAATAGAAGGGATATTATCATATTCATCAAGTATATAGGTACAGTACTTAATACTAGTTAATGCACAAGTTGCTCTTTGAGCTGCAGTTAATAGTTCTAAGCTCCATGTTTGCAATTCCATACATGTTATCTCTCCATGGGAGCAGGTCATAATGCCAATTGTGCTCAAGTTCTACTCGCATCACCACTCTGGTAATCGTTGCTCCACTTGATATGCCCTTCACAGAGCCAGCATGTTGCAGCACTGTTGATCCTAGAGACAGACCAGGAAGGTACGGCTCCAGTGTTTCACCGGCCTGGTGCATAGGGCTATGAAACAGAGCCAGTCTGGACGCAATGTCCATTGCAGAACTGGCCATATCGAGCCATTGCCGGCTGCTGCAGGAGTCTGAAACTGCAATGTACTCTCCGTCCACTTCAGGAGCATAACCAGAGATGTAGTAGACACCTTTATTGTTCTAAGGGTCAGTGACCAACATAGCCAATAACTCAGATGGAGAGGCGTGAATGCACAAGATAGTGTGGCAACACTGAAGTCTATCTCTTTTTTTTTTTTAAAGATTTTATTTATTTATTCATTTATCCCCCCCTTGCTGCCTGTGCTCGCTGGGCCAGCCAACCACGCCATGCGGGCGGGCCCGCCCCCACCAGGAGGCCCCGGGAACCGAACCCGGGGCCTCCCATATGGTAAACGGGAGCCCCACTGATTGAGCCACAGCCGCTTCCCATGAAGTCTATCTCTTTTAATCTTTATGCACTTTCTAAACACTTCCAATGCAATTTAGAACAAATCAAATGAACTTAACTATTTTAGTACTTTGCTTTTTACTTCTATACCTTTACCATGATTACGTTAATTAACAGGTATTTTACTATAGCAGCACAGGAAAAACTATTTTCTCCATTACGGAATCAAGGTTATCTTTCTTTACCAACACTTTGCAGATTGAGGTGGCCTCTGATAGGTTTCCTTGTTTTGAAATTACTTTTTGTTATTAATATCAGTTTAGGTTTCTAATTAATAATGTCTTCCTGGAATTAGCCATTTAAATGCCTCAGTTTAGAAGATGCTTTTACAAACTCCTTCTAACTAACCGTAACCACATAGACTGGTTACCTTAAAGTAAGCTTATTAAATTATAATTAGCAACAAATGAAATTGACTTTTTCCATTTAAGAGAGGGCAGATCTACATTTCTTAATTTCATTAGACATGAACTTACAACTTTCATCATCTTAAAGATTTAATACATATAATGTTGATTTATTTTATTAGTATCTTGTACACCTAGGGAGATTACATCCAACCAAAATAAAATTGAAACTGCGACTATTCTTGAAAGCATATTGACTGCTAGATTCTGGATTAATCATAATTGTTTAATTTGTTTTAAAAGATCTTTCCATAGCTTTCTAGGACTTTACTTAATGAAATTCGGTGTTAGGATTATTAACCACCCTTATTTTAAGGCTGCTAAAAGGTTTAAATTGGGGAATTACAGCACAAACTATGATTCTTAATTCCCCAGGCTGGAAGATAGAATTTTAATCTGTCACACCTTGCCCTCCCCCCATAGCTCTTGCAAAGAGAAGGCCTTGGGGGCTGGGTAGGTCAAAGAGCTTAGAAAAAAACTGTTTCCCTTTGCCAGTATTTTCTATCTCCAGATTTCTATATGACCTTTCCATCCTGCTTGGCCTAATTGGGCTTCCAGGAATATTTATTCACGTATATGAGCACATATCTAATTTTACAATTTGAATAGAGCTCTGCTAAGAATTTTCATTTGCTAATTTGATATTGCCACCCCGATGTATGAACACATATACTGAACAAATAGGCAGGCACAAATACAGAGTTAGACACAGAAACACACAACTCACTAATGTTACTTATAAGTTTCATTCTCTTACAAAATAAGTTTCACTGTAAGATAACATTTAAAAGATCTCTTTGAAGGCTATTTCTAATTAAACTGCACTGTGACCATGCAGTTTTGCAAAAGAATTTCATTCTTTAATTATTGGCTTATAACCAAAATGCCCCCAATGCTTTAAAATACAATTTTCCTTTACTTCAGATCTTTATTTCCCATTTTGACTTTGGCAGAACTTGGATGCAAAACAACTAATTCCAGTATATATTCCCTGAGGTCATTGAAGTCTCAGGGAAACTGGTTTCTTTCATGAATTGCTGCTTTTAGAAACCTCAGCACTATAGGTGGGAGGCCTCCCTCACTCCCCCGTCCTCAGAGACAACAGGACTCTGGCGCCTGCTGGCCTGGAAGAGTGGACATTCAACCTGAGGGTCGAGAATTCCACCAGGCAGCAATTTAGTCCACATCTGCAGTCCTGAGAGAAAGCAAGGTCATTAATACCAGTGGAAGGGCAGGAGACAGGGGTGTCTCAAGTTTGCTTCCCTTGACCCATAGAGAGCAGAAGTTGCCAGGCTGCAAACTGGAGAACAGAGTAGTTACCATAAAAGGTGAGGCCAGCCCTGAAATATCCATAAGCAAGGGCAAACTCAGTTTACAGTTACTATTACTATAGAGGATTCTAGGCTAGAGCCATCCAATGATAGCAATTTCAGATATTATCCTTCTGCTATTTTATAATATAAAGTCATCTATATAATGATCTTAACTCTTTTTTTAAACAATTTATTGAAGTATATCATTCATATATGAACATACATAAACAATAAGTGTTCAATAAACATTGTAAACTTACAAAGCAAACATGCATAACATCATACAGGGCTCCCACACATCACTCCATCACAAATACTTTGCATTGTTGTGAAACATTTGTTAAGAAATTATCAAAGAGACTCGTCAAAGTATTACTACTAACTATAGTCCGTATCTTACTCCTCTATACATTTTTTAAGGATTTATTTATTTACTTTATTCATTTTCCACCCCCACCCCCCATTTTTGCTGTTTTTGTGTCCATTTGCTGGGCAACTATCTGTGTCCGTTTCCTGCCCTCTCGTCTCATCCTTCTGTCTTCACTAGGATTTGATCCTCGGAACCAACGATGTGGGAGAGAGGCGTCCTACCTCCTGTGCCACCTTAGTTCCTGGTTTTCCGGAATGTCTTGTCTTGGCTCTCCACTGTGTTACTCTCCTGTTAGATCATCATCCTGCTATGTGGCTCGCAGGGCCTGGCGGCCCGTGCACCTTCTATATTTTTCTTTTTTTAATTTTTACCAGGAGGTCCTAGGGATCGAACCCAGGTCCCCCCATATGGGAGATTGACGCCCAACCATTTGAGCCACATCCATCCCCCTGCTATATCTCTTAAGGTTGACCAAAGATCCCTAGAGTTACAGTCATTTCCCATACAGAATGGTCATATAATAAATCAGGCTTAGTTTATCACCAGCATTCTAAAAACCAGACCTAGGGAGAAAAACTAGGTCTGGGGACATATGCATGGTTTCTAATATAGCGAATGTTTAGCCTACCCTGATTATCACAAAATCAGGACAGAGAGAATATTCACATTGATCTTAACTCTTAGTTACAGTTTCCAGTAAGTTTTTACTTTAAAGCAAATTGGGCACATTTGTTTATTAACTAAGCAACTAAAATGATTTTATTAGTAAAAACATTGCTCAGTTTTCCCGCTTTTCCAGCAGTTGAACTAATTTCATGTGATTTCTCTTATACATCAAATCCATCTGCAAGATAGTATTGACAATTGAAGACTCATTTTTAGATTACCTTTCACCGTTATCCAATTTGTAACAGAGAACCCCAAGTCTGATTGCCTAGGCACGAGAAGACTGATAAAGTTAAACACAGATTTAAAAGTTAGTAGTATTTATTTATTTTTTAAAATTTTACCGGGAGGTCCCAGGGATCGAACCCAGATCCCTCCATATGGCAGATGAACGCCCAACCATCTGAGCTACATCCGCCCCCCCGCCCCCCGATTTAAAAGTTAAACACAAAGTTAAGCATAGATTAGAACAGAAGAGAGAATTTTATACCCTTAGCATAGAGTAAGCCATTTTCTAGGAGCTTTTTGATCTTAATTGATGGCAATTGAGGAGGTTCCTTATTTTACAACAGAGAGGTTTAGTAAACAGCTTAGATCTTTTTTTTTTTTTTTTTTTTTTTTTTAAAGTTTTTTTTTTTTTTTTCATTTCTCCCCCCCTTGCTGCTTGTGCTCGCTGGGTCAGCTAACCACGCCGTGCGGGCGGGCTTGCCTTCACCAGGAGGCCCCGGGAACCGAACCCGGGGCCTCCCATATGGTAAACGGGAGCCCTACTGATTGAGCCACAGCTGCTTCTCTGCAGCTTAGATCTTGATTCCCATTCACTCCTCTTATTAGGCATAACTTTGTTTAGAATGGTCTGGTTTGCAGGCTAGGACTGAGGACTCTTATAAAATTGGCTCCTATGTTAAAAGGTGAGCCCCGGGGGACGGATGTGGCTCAAATGGTTGGGCGTCTGTTTCCCATATGGAGGGACCCAGGTTCGATCCCCTGGACCTCCCGATTAAAAAAAAAAAAAAAAAGGTGAGCCATTTTTCTGGGCCCTTTGCCTGCTGCCCCTTACTCTCTCCATCTTGGCAGCATGGTCTTTATTGTTGAAAATTGAAAAGGCTGTTTCTAAAAGATAGTTAATAGAAGTTTGAGGGTCCAAGGAAAGTTTCTGCAGCTTTTTATGGATATCTGAGGCAGGCAGCTGGATTTGTAGGTTCTACCTCAGAGTAATTTCTCTGAGCTTATTTAAAATTGACTACTTTTGGTAGTGCATTTCCTCATCTTTTAATGAGACATGGCCACGTGGTCTCTGGCCCTCAAATCTGCCTGTCCTCTCATTTTCTCTTACACAGGTTTAACTGGAACTCAATGTTCCATGCAGAGGCCACTGTCAGACAATCAGTAGGCAGGTTGTCTTGATTCCTGAGAAGACACCCCTATGGGGAGTCTACTGGAATGCTAGAGACCATGCACATTATTCTAGGAGAAATGAAGAAGAGTTTGTCAGCCGATTTGGCATCCCAGAGTCTGAGTCTGACTAAACTTTACCCTACAAACTGAAGCTCCCACAATACTGTCCCTCTAAGAAGTTAAGGGACGCCAGCTGCTCAGGGATTGCATAGGTTTTGGGGGACGTTTGGAGCCGCTGCTCTGATCTCAGTGTCCTGAGAATTCAGCCATACCAGTGGGCATCCCCATGTCAGAACTAGGTCTTGGCAGATGCCTGAACCCAGGTTTCAGACCAAAGCTGCCAAGCCGGGTTTGTGGGAGATGTTTGGGGCTGTTACCCTTCAACCAAAGCTCCCAAAGTATGTGATTCTTCCTAGGAAACAGGCTGGCTTACCTATTAAGTGGCCTCATTTTATGGCCCTGCCTGGGAGTTTTGCAAATAAACCAGACATTAAAGGTCCGTTAGGAGATTAAAGATCAATTGTTACAGCCAACAGCCTCAGGGCCCCTGAGGCAATGTCAGGGCCTAACAGCGGCTGGGGAGGAACAGAACCTCCCTGTGCCATGGGTGGGACTAAAACCTCCTAGCCAACACATTTTCAGTTTCTAAGATATTCCAAACCAGTTTATAAACCCAAAATGAGGAATTCGGTAGTAGGAAGATTAAAGGTGGACTGGAACCGGAATACAGACATAGGCTCCTGGCCTGTGACCCTCCTGGAAAGGGAATGCAGGCCACCCCACAGCACCCACCTTGGCCCTGCCCAATGCTGCTCTCCCGCCCTGTCCCAGACCAGGGAGTGGGGTGGGGTTGGTAGGAAGGTGGCTGGCAAGGTGTGGACACACGGGGAGGTATGTGCATGAGGCTAGTCTCCCCAGGAGGAATGCAAGCCCCTGGCTCTCTGCTACTGCTGCTGCCACCACCAAGAGATGATGGTGGAAGACAGTGGCAGTCAGCATTGGGTGTGAGGCCAGCTGCTAAAAAGTTGGGGTTCTAGTGTGGGTATGTCCCATCCAGGTCGGAAAAGGCGGCCCTGTGGCCCCTGAAGCTCAGCCCAGGGAGGTCCCAGCTTTGCACTCCCACTCAGAGCCCCCACCTTCCCAGCCAGGGTCAGGTCCAACAAGCCTGGGTTTGTGGCACAGATGCAGAGGGGTCCCGTGTCCCAGCCCCTGCCCTTGGTCTAGGATTATGTCCTGTGGGGGCCCATAGGGGAACCTGTTTAAAATAGATAACCAAAAGAGGGCACTAAACAGGCTATAATCCATAGTTTAGACTCACCAGTCCTTGCTGGGGTTGGGGAAGGTTACCTGTCTCTAGAACTCCTGGCTGGCTCACCAAATGAAGCCAGATTCCTCTCGGTTCTTGGTTTGTTACATAAAATAATCGAAGAACATGCCTGTTAATTAGGCCAGTAGTTTATTGAGAAAAGGGGAAAAGAGAACAGAAATAGGAGAAAACAACAGATTACACATCCTCAGGTATAGGCGCGGGCTGCTCCAGGCAGAGAGAGAGAGATTTGGCTTGTGTGGTCACTTTGTGTATGTGTGTGTGTGTATGTGTGGTCACATTTTAAGCTATTAATTATTCCTCCCTTTGCTAATGTTCAGGGGACATTGCTGTTCTAATGGATTACCCCACCCATCAGTTCCCAGGGGGCTTGTATTAGTCAGCCAAAGGGGTGCTGATGCAAAGTACCAGAAATCTGTTGGCTTTATGAAGGGTATTTATTTCAGGTAAAAGCTTACGGATACAAGGCCCCGAAGAGTCCAACTCAAGGTAACATAAGAGGTGCTTTCTCACCAAAGATGGTTGCCGATCTCTACGAGGGTTCAGCCTTCCGTCTTCCTCTTAAGACTCCATGGTTTCAGCTTCTTCTGAACTCAGCTGTAGGCTGGCATAGGGCTGATTTCTTTCTGGGCCTTCTTAGCTGCTCTGTTCTCTTCACAAGGTCAGCTGTAAACTATCAGGTGAATGGCTCATCTCTCTCCTCTGCTGTGTCTATGGAGCTTTCTCTCTCTTCTGTGTAACTTCTTCTGTGTGTCTTCTTGAGTGAGTGTCCATTTATAAAGCCCACCGTGGGGGCAGGGACTTAAACTGAGTTACACCCTACTGACCTGCTGAGTCACACTCTAATGATGTGGTTGAATCAAAGCCCTAATCTTAACATAATTTAATCAAAGACATCTCAGCTGGATATTACGCCCAGAGAAACAGACCAGTTTCAAACATTATCTTTCTTTTTGGAATTCATAAATAATCACAAACTGCCACAGGGCCCAATGATGAGGTCCCTTGGAGATATCTGGGGCTTTTCCTTGATCCAAAATGTGATCTTATTCCAAATAGGGTTCTCATGGGGTCCTTCCAGCAGCCTCCTTGGTGGTAGTCTTTCCCTCAGGGGGAAAGTCTTTCCCTGGAAAGGCAGGGTTCAAGAACCACATGCTTCACAACCGTGTTTTTCTGCCAGGTCTTCTTCTCATCGTCCCTTTTCCTAAACTTCCCTCCCCCCTCCCTCCCTCCTTCCCTCCATCCCTCCCTCCATCCCTTCCTTCTCCTCTAAATAGAAGAGTTCTGGGGCAAAAGCACTGGTGTATGCAGAGGGAGGGATAAAGGCCGCCTGGAGAAGAGAGGGGGCAGGAAGGAGCTGGGGGTGGGTGTGGGATGTGATAGGAACTGGAAATAGCCTCCCAGACTTCACAGGGCTGGATGGATATTGTAGTGTCTGGGTGGAGCCCAGTAGCACCTGGGCCAATCCGTGTGATTCAGGATCTCTCCCTACCTCCACATACCTGGAACTCTGAGCAGACTTGGCTGGCCCCTCCTGCACATGGGCATTCTGAGAGCCCTTAAATGCTCTGCACACACACACACACACACATCCAAATATAGGGCTTCTGAAACAAGCCGGTCCTGAGTCCATACAGAAAATACGACATCATCCCTTCCCTCCTCCCTCCCTTCCTCAAACCCTGAGAGCAAAATTCATCCCGAGATGAGTTCAATTCCTCCAGGTACAAGAAGTAAGCACATGCAGCCTTAGCTGTGGGGATGCACTCTATCTGCAGGGAGTGCCGAGTACTTTCCAGACCCACTCTCCACCCTTCCTTGCCCCTACAACCTCTCCCCAATTACTCACTGGCTTCCTGCCAGGACCCTTACTGGGTCTCACGGGGTGAGTGTCAGGGGTATGCAGGACCCTCTCTCCCACTAGGGACTCCAAAATTGACCAGACACTCTTCTATCCAGCCCCAGCAATCTGGACTTGCTGAGACTTTGAGACTTGGGCCAGGGAAGAAAAGCTCAATGGGCAGTTTAGAGTTCATTCAGAGTATCATGGTCAGTGGTAGAGATGGGGATGTTTGGGGACAGCAGAAGCAGTGGTGATGGCTCTGCCAACTGCAGCCAGCCAGACTTCTCTTAGGGAATGATCAGCTGTCTGGCCACCACAGCATCTGCCCATTTTCTGAGTTTTTTTCTCCATCCTTCCCATAAATTTCAGAGGTTCCCTATATCCTTTCAAAGAATTTCTTTTCTGCCTAATTTGGCTAGAATCCATTTCTGTTGCTTGCATTCAGGGGTCCTGACTGGTGCAGGGTTTGCTTTCGGAATTCAATGGGAGGCAAGATGTCATTGGGATCCTTCTCAGAAGATGTTCGCCTTCTGTGGGTCTCTAGAAGACTGAGATGTGAGGCAGTTTTCATGGAAAAGCAGAAAAGCTTGGTGTAATCAGCCTCACTGCTATCATTTAGGGTGAGTTCTTTACTGTTCCCATGACATAGTTCTAGTTATAGTTTTATCTCCAGTGACACACCTTTCTTTTTTTTTTTTTTTTAATGCCAACTGCACATAGAATTTATACTTCTCAGGAGGGAAGATCTGAATGGTTCACTTTGCCTTCATCCAGTACTGAGCATCAGGACTGGGCAGCCGCTTCATGCCAGCCCTTTCCAGAAGAGTTAACCTCCTGCTTGCCCAGTTCACTCACCGATGCTGCAATCAGCAGTGGTGGCCATGTGAGTGAGTAAATGAGTGAATGAGTGGATGGGGCTTTCTCCTCCTGGCCAGACTGAATCATGGCCTCTTCCCAAGGCTTCCTCTGCATCTTAGCAGGTCCCCTACTTGGCCTGTCCGAGTTAGTAGAGAAGGTGTCCGTTCTCCCTTAGGTAGAGATGTTCACTCTGGGCTGCTCTCTGCCCCAGCTTGGCGGCTACATCTTGAAGTGAGAAACAAATGCTCCCTGAATTCAACTGTGGCTTGAATAATCCTTGTGATGGTTAGGCTAATGTGTCAACTTGGCCAGGTAATGGTGTCCAGGTGTTTGGCCCAGCAAGCACGGGGCTAATTGTAATACAAGGACATTTATGGACTTTTGTCACCATTGAGTTTCCTGCTTGGATGACTGATTACATCTGCATCAGTCAGGGAGATTGCCATCAGCAATGGGTGACGCTTTTATCCAATCAGTTGAATGTCTTAAAAGGGGAAGTGATTTCAACATTCAGAGAGAATTTCCTAGCTCATCTTTGGACAGCCAACTTCTCCCGGAAACTCATCAAGGACCTTCACTGGACTTTCATCGGAGCCCCTGGTTTGTAGCCTGCCTGTGGAACCTGGACTTGTGCACCCCCACAGTCACGTGAGAGACTCTTATAAAATGTCATATTATTGACAGATATCTCCTGTTGATTCTGTTTCCCTAGAGAACCCTGACTAATACAATTCTCCTCCAGCAAAAAGATTAGATCTTTTATGATCACCCTTCTCCATTCCCAGCACAATGATTTCCATACAGTAGGGATCCAATAAATCTTCACTGAATCAAGTAGGGATTTATGAATCAACCAGTGATTGTCAGACGCTGCCTCTGGTCGGAGGGAAGCACTTGATATGTGCCAGGGACTGTCCTAGACACATTTAATCTCACAGCACCCTGTGGGATGGGCGTTATCATTGATCCCACTTTGTGCCTGAGGAACAGGAGGTACAGAGAAGCCACACGGCTTGCCTAAGCAATGGTACTGTGGTTCTAGCCTAGCAGTCTGGCTTCGGGGCCAACCTCTCAACTGCTTTACTAAGCTGTTCACAGTGGCGTACTTGGCACCGAATTAAAAAGGTGTTCCAAAGCGGCCACATCACATTTTAAACAGTAAACACCTATTAAAAATGAATCTGTCCAACAGACGTCCAGCATGTTCACACCCCGCCCACCCCTTGGGGAGACTGGGATGGGGGTGAGGGCTGGAGCTGGGGTGCCCCTTCACACCTGACTTGGAAAATAAAAGTTGCGACTTGAATAGTTGTGTTTGTCAGGGCTGGCGAAAACATCCTGTACCCGTCCCCTGGGAGGTTTGGCAGCTGTGATTCCCCAAAGCCGAATTGTGAAAGAGCAACAGCTGGGTATATTTGTGACTTTGGCACCAGGCTTCCAGGACAGGTCTGAAACAAACAGGGCAGTGTCCACAACACACCCCACCCGTGCCCCACAAGGTTCAGGGCCATCAACCTCACCAGGAAACGAAAGGGCAGTTCAGAGAGCAGCTGCTCACGCTGGGGGGGTTTCCAGGCAGTGAGGCCCCAGGGGGTCACAGGCCCACCCTCAGTCCCACACAGTCTCCGCAACACTGGCCACATCCAACACGATGAGGCCTGCCCACCTCTCCTTCCACAGCCAGGCAGGAGCCAGCACCTCGTGTTCCCTCGGCCCTCCATGCAGGCGGCCACAGATGGGAAGAATTGGCTCTAAATATCAACTGGGTAGAAAGGTTTCCAGGCCTCCAGAGCAGAGGGAAATGGCAGAGGCTCATTTCATTCCCCCAAACGATTCCGCGTTCCTGCCTAGCGCAGTGGGTGGCAATCTTAAGCATTTGTTACAAAGGCAGGTCCCCCCGGGCCCACCTCAGACCTAAGAAATCAGAATGGGAGAACTTGTGTGGAGCCCTTTTTAAAAATTAATTAATTTATTTATTTTTGACTTTATTTTGTACATTTAATAATCGTAAATACAAATAATTAAAAACTAAAAAGTAAACACAGATGAATAAACATATACATTTCTCAATTAAATGTAAATTTTTTTTAATCAAACAATATATTACACAATATATTTGGTTCATAGTAACACATTCATACAGTATTTGTCCTTTTGTGTCTGGCTTGCTTCGCTCAACATAATGTCCTCCAGGTTCATCCATGTTGTCATATGCTTTACCACTTCATTTCTTTTTACAGCTGCATAATATTCCATCATGTGAATAGACCACAGTTTGTTTATCTATTCATCTGTTGATGGACACCTGGGTTGTTTCCAACTTTTGTAATGGTGACTAATGTTGCTTTGAACATCGATGTGCAGATGTCTGTCCGTGTCACTGCTCTCAGTGCTTCTGGGTATATACCCAGTACTGGTATTGCAGGGTCACGTGGCAAGTCTACATTCAACTTCTTTAGGAACTGCCAAACAGTCCTCCATAGTGGTTGTACCATCCTGCATTCCCACCAGCAGTGAAGAAGTGTTACTATCTCTCCACATCCTCTCCAGTGGAGCCCTTTTTTAACCTTTCCAACTCTTGTTGCCTTGAACCCACCAAGGTCTTTCCCACCCGAGGGCCTTTGCTCACGTTGTGTCCTCTACCGGGAAGACAGCTCCCAGCTCTCAGGGGAAAAGTCCCATCATTCATGCTCTCCCCTCAGCCCTAGCTGGGCATTTTTTTCTTCTTCTTCTTTTAAACAGGACTTTCTACTGTCCCTTCAAGAAGTCTGTAAGCTGCGTACCAGTGTCACTCACCACCCAGAACCTGTGTATACAGCAGTTTTGCACAGTAGGTAGACGCTGAGTGACAGATACTCAAAAAGGGCAGGGACCAGTTCTGCCTAGAAGGTAGTAGAGGAAGCCCTCTACCTTCCCTCACAAAGAAGACAAGGCCACATAAAGTCACTGGAAATCTTTAACCCCGCTCCCCACTTCCTTTGCCACTTTCTCCTGATCCCCCCTACCCAGGTTCACTTAGAATCCAATACCACATTCCCAACACGCCACAAGGCAACTGGAGCCAGAATGGTCCAGATTGAGTTTGGAGTTTATCATTCATGTATCTCCTTCGGGCCCCTTGCAAGCCTAACATCCGATGAGGGACTGAAGTTGCACCCAGAGGATCCTGAGAATGAAAATCAGTGATTGGGCAGTTTCTCTGCCATGCACACGTGACATGAGCACAGGGAGGAGGCCATGCATGCCCCATCCCTTCTATCACCAAGCACAGGTTCTTCCTTATTCAGCCTCAGACGCTGAAGCCCAGAGAGGTAAGCTGCCTTGCCTTAAGACACTGCATTTGTCAGGGCGAACCTTTAGGTGTGAACCCAGCTCTCAGGACTCCCAGTCCCATCCCCCAGCCCAGCCCTGCTCAGCACAATGTCCCTTATTCCCAACC